>CAUYON010088976.1:0-29818 GCA_963573935.1 Arctocebus calabarensis
CTCATCAATGAATACAGTCTTAAAACAGGAGTATGGATATCGACATGTAAGAATTTCTTCATAAAATTCAAAGACTTCATGAAGGTATGATGTGGTATGTTTCAGCAATGGAAGAAGCTGGGGTAAACAAAAATGAGTAACCTGAAAGTAAAAAGCAGAGAAGACCCTCTAAATGAAAGAGCTAACTATAATACTTTAAATTTCATAAATATCTCAATTATAAATAAATGTTCATATGAATCTAGTTTTCTCATTAATTTAATGAAGATGAAAGAAAATGCTGTTGTAAAATTAGGGAGTACCTTACTGAACATGTTTACAAAATATACATTGCGCTGTAAAATTGAATTCATGATTAGTTACGTCTGTGGAATGGTGGAATGCTTAGACACACTGAAAATAAAATTCTTTCTAAATGAAACTAAAATTTCTTCTGATATGTTTATACAACAAGAAAAACTTTCCGAGGCTTATTATAAATTTACCTCTTATTTATAAATATATAACCTGGTCAACACTGGACATTATACTACTCTCTTTAGTAATCAAGAGTTAATGTCATTCTATCTGTATATAAAGAATAATTATTATAGTTTTCCTCTAATATTTCAACTATGCATTGGTATCTACAGGGGAAGCTTAATGGTACTTAGGAAATAAAACACGTTCCCAGCAGAAATAGCAGTTCTGGTTTTCTCATTATGTTATGTGTCCCCTTGTTCACACTATTATCATGTACTGCCTTGCAGCAGCATCAACAATGACAGGTCATTCAAGTTTCATGCAGGAGACTGAATCTGAGGTAACGTTTTTGAGTTGGACAAAAGTTTGATACGTGAGGATGGTAAAAGACAAAGTAAAGACAGGAAGAAAAAAGGTATGATCAGAGAAATATGAGTAAACTATTTTTATATAACATTAGGATCAAATTCTAGCTAGAAGACCTTGAAAGTCATGCTAAAGAGTTTTTTGATTGTTGCAGAACTGTAAAGGTAAGGGAAGTTGTAAACATACGATCAAAATTATTTTTTCTGGTTAAGTATTAACTAAATCATGATTAGGAAACCCCTTGGTATAAAAATCACACAAAAAAACACGACTTATCAAAAAAAGTTCTCACTTTTAGAAAAACCTACATGACCGCAAATCTAGTGGTAATGTAGATAACAATTATTAAATATCTAAGACAGAAACAGACTAAGATATGGCTTAGTCTGTTTTCTCTCTAAGTATTTAAGAAAAATATTTCTCAACTGTCATTCAAAAAGTGTGAAAAAAATCTTCTAAAATACAAAATAAGTAAAAATCAAATGTTGATTTTAAAGTTGATCATTTATCAAAGATAATAAAGTTCACTGCCAATCTCATCAGTGATTGCTGCTTTAAGAGTCATTGTCAAGACCAAAAACAAAAACACGGGGCAGTGCCTGTGGCTCAGTTGGGTAGGGTGCCAGCCCCATATACTAAGGGTGGGTTCAAACTCAGCACCGGCCAAACTGCAACAAAAGATAGCCAGGCATCGTGGCAGGCACCTGTAGTCCCAGCTATTCAGGAGGTTGAGGCAAGAGACTCGCCTAAACCCAGGAGTTGGAGGTGGCTGTGAGCTGTGACATCACAGCACTCTACTGAGGGTGATAAAAGTGAGACTCTGTCTCAAAAAAAAAAAAAAAAAATCACAAAATATCCTGACTCTTTCACAAATGTGAACAGTCTTTCTAAAGCTCATTGTTCTCAATTTTTATTCACATAACTGAAAAAAATGCTGCTGAGATACTCATGATCAAAATATAGGCTTACATTTTTAAAAAAGAAAACTGAGTTGAAAATATAAAATAATAGAAAATAAGAAGAGATTAATTCAAATGTTATTTTAAACAAGTACAGAAGCCAAGAGAGTTAACAACTAATAAATCATTTTCTAACCAGTACTAGTCTCATTCTTGGGGACGCCTAAAATTACTATTTGGCCTATCACTTGATACAGGATCTGTAATATATGTGCTGAAAAGAAACTAGAAGTCTTCTGAGTTTTCTGACTAGAATTCTAATTCTACCTCAGACTTTTCTCTTTTCCTCTTTGAAGTGAGAATAAATCTTACTCTTTAATTTATAATATTTCAGATTCCAGAGGTGGGATTATAACATTCAAAAACATATACTAAGCAAAAAGATGAATAGAATTAGTTACAGAAACTGACCTATACTCGAAATCAAAGCACAACTGAACCTCTTTTGCAATGCTAACCCCCTTGCTGACAAACGAGCTGAAATTTAAACACAACAGTTTGTTGAAAGGAATTCATTCATGAATTCGTATCATTAAATAAACCAGACAAGGAAACATTTTCTCTCTAGTGATACTCTTAATAACTGAAAGAGTTAAAAAAGACTTAGTATTTTACTAACCTTTTTATAAGGAGTAAAAGGGTAAAAGGAGAATCAGAAGGGAGAAGCTCTGACTTACTTCATGCATATACGGATCTACAAGTATTTCAAATGGTCCAATGGCCAAAGAGATATTTGACGCTGCTGTAGGAATGGTAAGCATGTAATGAAAGGTCTTTTTCCTCATATCATGGGTATATACTGTTTCCACCAAATCTCCATTGGAAACAGCCACCATGGCTGCATCTACTGTGAATTCTAATTTCCATGTACACAATTCTGAGTATGAATCAACACAAGGGAACCAAAATCTAGAAAAAAAGACCAACATTATAGGAAACACATTGAAAGAGTACCCTACATCATTCCCCAAATGTATTATTTTAATATTTCTAGCAAATGAAGAAATTTAGTTATTTGGTTACTAAAGCTTTTTTTCTGCAAACTGAAGGATCTGATAAAATCAGTTTCCAAATATTATTTAGCGATATTAACAAAATGTTATAGCCAGTTCAAACCCTAAAGAGTTAAGCAGTTCTCAGTTTCTATTTTTTTAAGTAAAATAATTTTAACTTGCATATTCACATTAGTAAGCAAAGTTGTTTTCTTTTTTTTTTTTTCTTGAGACAGTTTTGTTTTGTCACCCAGACTAGAATGACAGCCTAGTTCACAGAAACCCAAACTCCTTGTCTGAAGTAATCCTCTTGCCTCAGCCCCCTGAGTAACCTACAGGTGCCTGCTACCATACCCAGATAATTTTTCTATTTTTAGCAGAAAAGGGGTCTCACTTTGCTTACTTAGGTTGTTCTTGACCTCCTGACTTCAAGAGACCCTCTCACCTCAGCCCCCCAGAGTGCTAGGACTACATACAGGCATGAGCTACCACACCCAGCCATATTAAGTCAGTTTTGATGTAGTATTTATTTTCAGAAACTAAAAATAATTTATAAGAAATTTGTATAAAATATAATTAACATTTTGAATATATTCCTCAAGTTAGTAGATTGCTTTTTTGGAGTAGGCAATATGTTATATAAATTCATACTTAGCACTGGTAAAGTCAGATACAAAATTTATATAGGACTTTCACAAATTCAGGTTGGGTCTTCCTATGTGCCAGGATTGCTTCTTGATATTGAGGGATACAATGAGATAGATATCCCTGGCTTAAAAGAGTTAGTCTGAGACCATAAAATATTATAATATAATATTTCAACAACATGTAATAAACTATAGAGCTAAGAATTAATATACCATAATTACACACAATAATCTAGGTCAATTTCACTATTAACTGACTGTCATACTAGAAAAAAATTTTGTTCCCCTTGGGGTTACAGTGTTTTATTAGGTCAAAAGACATGAGAGTTATATGTGCTTCACAAAGCGCCAGGGTCAAAACTAACATAAGCTAATGGCAGCTAATGTATTAATGTTAAACAAAAAAGGCACACATGAACAGCATAATACACATGATTCATTTACACAAAGTTAAAAAATGTGTAATTAATCTATGGTACTTTGGAAATCAGAACAGTTGGGCAGGAGAATGTTGACTGGGCAAGTGGTGAATGGAAAGTGGGTAAGAGGGGTCTCTGTGACACTGGTAATGTTCCTGGTCTTGATCTGAGTATGGATTACAGGGGCTTGTTCACTTGTGAAAATTCATTGAGTTTCACGTTTAGAATTTGGGCAATTTTCAACACGCATGCTTTACTACAGTATAGAGCTTAAAAAAAGAAAGGATCAAGTGAAGTGATTATTTTAGAACAGGAGATTTGAAAAGGAGGGACAGGAAAAGAGAAAAAGACAAAACTGAGAAGAACTGACTAATGAGAATGATTTACAAGAGGTATAAGTTTGGGGAGTCATGTTCATACTTTTCATAAATGTATGTATTATACAGACACAGGAAAAAACACAATTAGAAATACAATTATTGAAATATAGAAAAATTTATAATCTACCTTGTAGAATTTTGATACCCACAAGAGAAAACATGAGCACCTCTCTCTGCCATACTTCCCTCTACACTGGGTACTACAAAATGAAGACCTCCTTTTGGCTGATCCAAAGAAAAATTGATGTGTATTTTCAGGACCTTTAACTCTGGAATAAATAAAAACACACACATTGATACATAAGTAACAGTGAATATAAAGGTAAAGACTTAACGCTCAATATAAAATGGAAATTAAAGGTTGAGTTTTATCTGAAAGATCACATTACTTAGCCTAGTTTAGGTTCTTATCATGCCTCTTCCTATATTAACTCAACAGCCTGCCTGCATTGGTGTTCTTCCCCCAATTCTAATCACTATTCATAGATTTTTCCCAAAATATAGCTGTGGTCATGCCATAACCTCCTCTCAATGTTTAACAATGTGCAATGTCTAAAGAAAAAGTTCAAAACTCCCACACTGGACACTAAGCACCTTCTAAATCCAATCCCAAACTTAATTTGTGTCCTCCTATTATATTCTCCCATAAAATGTTAACCCTAGTTGACTTGGGGAGTAGAAGTAGGGTAAAGGGTAGTAGAGTAGGAAGGACTACCAGAGAATTTGCATTATTCATTATGTCTTTTATGTTTCATTTCTACATAATAAAATTGTTGTTTTCATAAAAAGATTAAAAAATGATTCTTTCAATTTCTCCCCAAACATTATGACTATCTGGACTATCTCCAAACTTTAATTTATGTTATCTGTTAAATTGGGTAATCCCCTATAAACACCACCTCCTCCCCATATCCATGTTTCTGATACAAACAGAAAGAAGATACGCAGGAAACAAAAATGAAACAAAGTCTTTTACTACCTTGTCTTGGTTAATTTTAAAGGCACAATTTGGCTGGGAGCAGTAGCTCATGCCTGTAATCCTAGCACTCTGGGAAGCTGAGGTGAGTAGATTGCTTGAGTCAGGAGTTCAAAACCAGCCTGAGTAAGAGCAACCCTGTCTCTAGTACAAACAGAAAAACTAGCTGGGCATAGTGGCCAATGCCTATAGTCCCAGCTACTCAGAAGGAGGCAAGAGGATTGCTTAAGCCCAAGAGTTTGAGGTTGCTGTGAGCCATGACACCACGGCACCTTACCCAGGGTAACATCAAGAAAAAAGAGGACAGAATTTGTAAAGGTAGGTAGAAGGTCACCTATAATGATTATAATGACTATAATTTTACACAGGAGAAAACAAAAATTTAGAGAATATGCAGAATGAGTGTCAAGAACTCTATATTCCAGCTTTGCCTCTACCACTAATTAACTAGATTGGCTTCAGCAGTTCGCTTACTTTCAGTAGACTCAAGATTACTCTTATGCAAAAATAAAAAAAAGAATTAAACCAGATGATTTTTCAGGATCCTTCTTGAAACAAAATTGTATAATTATAAACGAATAGACATTGAGTGGTTCTCAAATCTTGACAAATTGTTCTATCTGTCTGATTTTGTAAAACTTTCACTTTAAAAAATAACAGTGAGGCTCGGCACCTATGGCTCAGCGGGCTAAGGCGCCAGCCACGTACACCTGAGCTGGCAGGTTCGAATCCAGCCTGGGCCGCCAAACAACAACGGCTGCAACCAAAAAAAAAAAAAAAATGGCTGGGTGTTGTAGCGGGCGCCTGTAGTCCCAGCTACTTGGGAGGCTGAGGCAAGAGACTTGCTTGAGCCCAGGAATTGGAGGTTGCTGTGAGCTGTGATGCCACAGCATTCTATCCAGGGTGACAGCTTGAGGCTCAATCTCAGAAAAAAAAAACAGTGAAATGAGGTACTTTTGTCACAGCCCTTGATTGTCCTATTTTTGCTACCTTAACAAGAAAAAGAACTCCCAATCCTTTCTGTATACTTTAATAGGTTAATTTATACTTTGAAAATATTAGTTTTCACATAAAGTTATCTAGTCTCTAAATCTAGAATGATTTCACTGTTCAACCAATATAGTCTCAGTACTTTACCATCAACGTGTTTCCATAGCTCTGATGGAACCTTAATGCAAAGTTCTCCATTTCCTGCATCAGGATCCACAGCACTAACTGCAGCTGCATAAGCATTGGAAAAATAGTTGAGATTTCTCCTGGGGGGAACAAAAGAGCCAACTCTGAATGTACTTTAACAACCATTTTCTTAAATATCAATTGATATCACTCATCTGAAAGCATTATATCTTCTTATATAAACTCTAAGAATACTTTTTAACCAAGTAATGTTCATACTGCTTACCATGTTAAAAACTACAGAACTATAAAAATCATGGCATGTATATTCTATTCACAAATGTTATATGACTATTATTATCATGTTCTTCATTAATTTGGGAATGCCAAAGCCACTACATGTTTCTGATACAAATGGAAAGGACATATGTAGAATTTAAAAAAATAATTACTCTTTATCAATCTGGAAAAAACTTGACAAACCTTATAAAGTGACAAAAATTAAGATGTCTAAAATCAGGATAGGATTTGATTCCTCAAAATGTAATACACTTACTTCTACTACCCAGGAAATGACAATGTAAACTTGAAGGTATAGGTTTTCAGCTGGTTTACTGTTATCTTCATGGGGTACTCAATTAGTATTTGTCCAGGAATTATTTAGCTGTATTTCCCATTGAAAATAAGGAAAACAATACATAGAAGTCTTACAGAACTTTGAAAATGTTGCTTTCATTGTATTTTCTAATTTTATCCCATAAAAACAATTTATATGCATATACATATATACTACATTTCCTTACTGAAATCAGTTAAGGTAATATGAAAGGAATCAGAGAAAGGAAAAAGATAAGGAATGGAAAGAGCAAGAAAACAAGAAAGGCAAATAACCATAAGCCATATTCTTGTCATGCAAATTTATATCTACTATCCTGCCAAATGAAGCCACAAGATAAAGTTAGTGACATTGCCACAGCTTAAAAAATGTTTAATATACTTAAAAGACAAGTTTCATCTACAGAATGATCAAAAAGGATAAAAATGAGAAAACACATTTAAAAAAATTAGGTGATTCCTTCCCCATCTTCATCCACCTTTTCACCAAGCAGGAAAGAAGTAAAATAACAATGGCTTTAACAACTATTCAAAGTAACAAACTATAAAACAAAGTTCTGTAAGTAAAAAGGCTGCTCACTATATTTTAACAATTTCTGTTAAATATGTGAAAAAGATGTAAAAGCTTGAGAACCATAATAAGAATAATAACTCTGTGTTTTAACATTCTATAATCGGCATAAATTGGAGATATTGCAGGTTGGGTTCTAGGCTATCACAATAAAATGAATGTCACGCAAATATTTTAGTTTCCCAGTGCATAAATGTTATATTTATATTAATCTGTAGTCTATTAAGTAGGAGATAGCATTATGCAAAAAAAAAAAAAGAACACAAAACCCTGCACATACCTTAATTAAAAAATGCTTTACTGCTAATAAATGCTAACAGTCATCTTAGCCTTCAATAAGTTATAATTGTTGTTCTGGTGGCGGGTCTTGCCTCCATGTTCATGGCTGCTGACTCATCAGGGTGGTGGTTGGTGAAGGCTTAGGGAGCTATGTCAATTTCTTAGAATCAGACAATGAAGTTGGCGAAATGGATTGACCCTTTCTTTCACAAATATTTGTCTGCAGCACGTGATGCTGACTGATAGCATTTTATCGACAGAACTTCTTTCAAAACTGGCGTCATCCTCTCAAACCTTGACACTGCTTTATCAACTAAGTTTATGTAATATTCTAAATCCTTTGTGGTCATTCTAACCAAGTTCCCACCATCTTCACCACAAGCAGACTCCATCAGAGGAAACCATTTTCTTTTTTCATCCTTATGAAGAAACTCTTTAATCCATTAAAGCTTTGTAATAAGATTGTAGCAATTTAGTCACATTCTAGTTCTTTTGCTCTTTCTACCCTATTTATTATTACTTTCTCCACTGATGTTGTCAAGCTCTCAAAGTCATCCATGAAGGTTGAAATCACCTTATTCTAAACTCCTGTTAACGTTCACATTATGGCCTCCTCCCATGAAACATGTATGTTCTTGATGGCATCTAGAAAGGTGAATCCTTTCTGGAAGGTTTTCGATTTACCTTGCTCAGATCCATCAGAGGAATCATAATCTATGGCAGCAATACAGCCTTATAAAACGTACTTCTTAAGTAATAAGACTTGAAAATCAAAATTACTCCTTGATCCATGGGCTGCAGAATGGATATTGTATTAGCATACATGGAGACACCAAAATTAACTTCTTTTTTTTTTTCTTTTTATAATTTTATTGAATCATAATTCTGTACATTGGTGCAATCATAGGGCATGATTCATATACATTCAGAAATGTTTTCATCGTACTGTTACAGATAGCCTTCATGGCATTTTCTTGATCACTATATAAAGACATTGATTACATTACATTTAATAAGTTTCCCCAGTACCCTACCTTTTCTTTACCTTACAAATAAATATTTGTACTTGAATTCTTGTCTGAGGATCAGTCACTGTCTGCTTCTGGAGGACCCAAACTGAGAACCTATAATCTCCCCCCTCTCTTTTTCTTTTAAATCAAAAGGCATACTTTAAAAAAAAAAAAGATCATCTTCATAAGAGTATCTTATAAACAGTCTGAAAACTTGGGAGCCATGTCATTTCTTGAAACATCAGCCTGTTTCCTTCATCAGCTGTTCACCCATATTTAATGAGTTAAGAGTTTAGCTGTAGCATTAACTAAAAGGCTAGAATATCACACCTGTTTGAATGTTTTTCCAGAGACCTAACTGGCTTTATATTAGTTGAATAGGTGATTGCCTGTGTGGTGTGATTTCAGGGACCCCAGTAAGTCCTCAGCCTTCTCTGAGTGTAGCCTCTTCACCAAAATACAACTCCTATAAAACACCATTTCAAGGAGAAGATGCATCCCATCCTTCTGTGGGATTGTCTGTGTTAACCCCAAAGTACATGTATTAAACATGTTAACTTCTATAGTTCCAATAGCTTACAGCAAAAAAACAGCCCACAATACTCAGATATCTGATCTACGTTTGCCTGGTAGAGTTTAATGTGCCACCTAACTCCAAGCCTGCAAATTGTTGAAGAAAAAAAGTGGTCCCTAGAACATCTAGTTTTTTCAAGCCTATGCTCTTGCTAGGAGCTTTCCTATGGCTCTTTTGGTAGATTTCCTCATGTAGACTCAGGGAGCAAAAGTCACAAAATCCATGGCTACTACTGCCATGAAGAGCTAGGGCTCCTCTTGCTGTTGAGTAATGAGGGGCGTTATCTCTAGCATCTCAAATGGAGACTGGGAATACATTTTCTGTAGAATTAGCATGGGTATATATATAAAAAAAATTTAATAGGAAAGCTGCAGTTAATTTAGATTCACTCAATACTTTTTATTTCCTAAATTAGGTTTTATAAATAACAAGTAAAAAGTGATTTATCAGTTTTTACATAAAACTGCAGATGAAACTGTTTTAGGTCTACTTTTAAAACAAAGTCCAAGAAAGCAAAGGTCTTGTGTCTATTGTCAAATTATCCTGATTTGTAGGATATTTGTATTTTTCCCACTTAGAAATGCATATATGTCAACTTGCGAAAGTGGTTTCTATAAAATTACATTTTTTTCTACCTCTAAAACATTTTAAAAGTAGAACTTAACTTGAGTGGTAATTAATATATCAAATATGCTTGTCTTGATTATACTATATTTAAAAGTTAGTGGTTAATTCATTTTAATGGATTTTGCTTAAAATACCTTGATTGAATTATCTAAAGTCAAATTATTCATAATTAAAGAAAAAGCATTTTGTCATTTATGAGAAATTGTTTGTCTTTATACTGGCACCAAGTAGAGAAAAACCATTTCATTATTTAAGGCTGCTTAATTTCTCATTAGTAAGAAATGCCATTGTTATAGGACTCACTTCAGCTAGTTTTTTGGGTAAGTATATCACATTAACCTATGGAATGGAAATTTGCTTAATAGGAAAACCACCTTCAGATGCAGCCTCTAAGCCCAAGAGAGCCCCCAAACAGAAGAAAGTAGTAGAGACTGTAAACTCTGACTCAGATTCAGAATTTGGCATTCCAAAGAAGACTGCAGCACCAAAAGGTGAGGATTATCTTCCTGTAACCCTTAAAACATATGCCAGGTGGAAAATATTTACTTTCTTCTGTTTCACTGACTTTGGAGAGGTAGGGTGGCTTTTTTTTTTTTGCAGTTTTTGGCAGGGACTGGGTTTGAACCCGTCACCCCCAGCATATAAGACTAACGCCCTACTCCTTGGAGCCACAGGTGGTGGGGTGGCTTTTTTATTTTAAATTCCTTTACTCCTCAATAAGCACTGTGTTTCAGAATCAGCGCCCATTTAGAGTTGAAATGAAGTATAGCAATTTAGATCTGTCACTTTGTTTTACAAATTAAAAATTGAGACTCCCAGGAGATTTAGCTAAGAATGGCCAAAAGACCCTCTGCAAATAACTCCCTGGAAGTTGTTTTTTAAAGGCAGATTTGTATCTCTTACTAAATAAAGTGTGACACTTAATTGGAGTGGGCTAGCTCTAGGACTTTTAGACCAGAATGTTTTTGCTCATTTGGGGAAATGAAATAACTGTACTCAGGCCCACACAAGGCACTGGCACTGGCACAGCGGGGGACCTGAGTACAGCTATTTCATTTCCCATCTCTGGAATAGCCTCTTTGTCTCTAAAATCTGGAAAGCTCTTAAAGGTGTTTTGTAAAGTATATAAGACATGATATCCTCTGAGGGAAGCTGCCCAGCCTTTTACTCAACTGAAGGATATTTTCATCAGTGTTTATTTCACTTCTTAAGGGATGGCTGAGTTAAGGAGCTATAGACTTATAGAAAGGGAGAACAGGAAACAGGAAAAGAATGAAAGTGACTGGGGAGGTCAAATATTACCCTTTCCCCTTCTTTCAGTATGATAATATGAGGTTAAATGGGTTTAAAAAATGTGGTGAAGCTAACTCTGAGAAGGAATATGGATTTGACAGATTATTTTATGATTAATACTGAGCAGTTTATTCTAAGACTGTGCTACTTAAAGTAGGATCTGTGTTGGTTGTTACTAGTTTGTGATAAATAAAATTGAGAGTAAGAATTCAACCTTTATAACAAATTTGTGTTAATAAGAACGCATGTGATTACTTTTTAAAGTAATTTGTGTTTTATTATATTTTTAAAAGTATCAGCCCACGACAAATTGGGAATTAAATTATATTTGTTAGCAGAATGCTTCTTAAAATTTTTTCTAAGTGATTTCCTTTTCATGCTCAAGGAACATATAGCAAAATGCAGACTGTTTTCTTTTATGTATCAGAGGCTTGATCATTACATTTTCTCTCCAGGACTTTTCAACTATTAAATGCTTTTGTGAAATACTTTTTAGGCATGTCCCAGGATAGAAAGGATGCTGCCAAATTGTTTGTACATTCATAGTAAGAGACCAGAACTGGAGTATCCTACTGATTAGGGATGCCATGGAAGTAAACTATAATGTTTAGGCATTTATCTTTTTATATTGCCCTTTACCTTGGGAGAAATAAACCTTTTGTGTTATTTTAAGGTAAAGGCCGCGGGGCAAAGAAAAGGAAAGCGTCTGGCTCTGAAAATGAAGGTGATTATATTCCTGCCAGGAAAATACCCAAAACAAGCAGCAAGGTAATCAGGAACATCTTTTTAGTATATGATTTTGTTTAAGATTATCTGTAACTTTAGTTTACAGATAAAAACTGTAAAATTTAGTTTGCTTATTACTTGTAACAGCTTTAAACCTAGCATCTCTTATCAACAGGGGGCTTTTGCATATGTTTAAGAAATTATTCAAGTATAAATTTATATGATCAGGACTATTTTTTGGATAAGTGTGCAATAAATTAACCTACTTAGAATCTTCCATTTTATTCATTAAGCTGTATTAGTTGTATGCTACCTGAATATTAGACTAAAGAAATCTTTAGTCTGAAATAGACATTAAAGCCTATTTCTTTTTAATTAGATTTCCCAATTAGTCTGACCTTTTTCCAGAAGTATGCTCTCTTTTAGATAAATGAATGACATTAGCTGTCTCCTCCCACCCTTTTTTTCCTCCTAGTAAAACTTAAAAGTATGTAGATGATTATAACTTTATGTTGATGTCTGTATTGTCTTCTATTCAGTCTTATTCATTTATTTATTGCTTTTGAGACATAGTCTCCCTCTGTTACCCTGAGTAGAGTGCCATGGTGTCATAGTTCATAGCAACCTTAAACTCTTGGGCTCAAGAGATTGATCTTCTTGCCTCAGCCTCCCTTGTAGATAGGAGTGCAGGCACCTGTTGCACCACCCCGCTAGTTTTTCTATTTTTATTAGAGACAGGGTCTAACTCTTACTTACACTGGTCTTCAACTCCTGAGCTCAAGCAATCCACCTGCCTTGGCCTTACAGAGGGCTAGAATTACAGGCATAAGCCACTGTGCCTGGCCTATTCAGTCCTCTTCTGTCTCTGGTTCCTATTGATGACTCTTCTCTGCATTTTTAGGAACACTTACAGTGTGACTACATGACTCTTGTTCTCCTGTGAATTCCTGATATGAAATCACAAATAGGATAACTTGGATTTTTACTAATTTAGGTGTCATGCATATTTGAGTAATATTTGGATAATAGTTACTTTCAAAAATAATGGTGTTGCATTTTTGATGCTAGAGCTTAGTAAATACAAGACCACCAAGGTGGCCTTGGTTTTTTTTTTTTTTTTCCCAGTTAAATTAGTATTACAGTTCTGATGTTAGAAGCACCATTATTTGTAATATTCCTATAGGTAAATAAAGTGTAAGGAATAATAGTTCTTAACACTGGTCTTTTTTCCCCTAACGTTGGAGTTTTAAATCTTTTTTTTTTTATATGTCTAGAAATTGAAGAAAACATCTTTTGATCAAGATTCAGATGTGGACATCTTCCCCTCAGACTTCACTTCTGAACCACCTTCTCTGCCACGGACTGGTCGAGCTAGGAAAGAAGTAAAATATTTTGCAGAGTCTGATGATGATGATGATGTTGATTTTGCAATGTTTAATTAAGTGCCCTAAGAGCACAGAAACATTTATCAACAAGTATCTTGTGTTGTCCTTTTGTCTTTTCTGTCTCAGACTTTTTGTACATCTGGCTTATTTTAATGTGATGATGTAATTGATGGTTTTTTATTATTGTGGTAGGCCTTTTAACATTTTGTTCTTACACATACAGTTTTATGCTCTTTTTTACTCATTGAAATGTCATGTACTGTCTGATTGGCTTGTAGAATTGTTATAGACCACCGTGCATTAGCACAGATTTTAATTGTCATGGTTGCAGACTACAGACCTGCTTTTTCAAATGAAATTTAAACATTAAAAATGGAACTGTGTTTTCTGTCTCTTTACTGAAGATAAAGGTATATCAAAAAAACACACACAAAAAATGAAGATAAAGGTATAGTGAAAAGCTCCCACACACATTTAAAATAAATATATTTTATTCTTTGCCAGGAGACTCCATGGAAAAAGGTAAACAGTATATGAACATAGAAAGCATTGTTAAACAATCTCAATGTACAAACAGAGCCAGTGAAAGTACATCACAGACTTGCTAATATATCAAAAAAAAAAAATTCCACTAGTGCTTAAATGAGAACTAAGAAAACTGACACTTGTGTCTGTTAACCACTCTACCACAGCTTTCACTCTGCTTCATAGTGATTGAACAAGGTCAACGGAGGCAGATTCTATGCCCATGTCTTTGGGAATTAATGTTAGCCCCTTGGTATCAAGGCAGCTGGAAAAAAAAAAAAAATCCCAATATCAGGCATGAATCAGGAAGGACACTAGAGTTACATGGTCTAAGTGGTAGACCAAACCGCTAATTATCCCATGAAATTTCCCTAATGCCTTGTGAATAGGTAAACAAAAACTGATTAACACTGAAAAGTGTTTCTGCCTTGGAGGCTATCATTACTGTAAAAATGTATTTTTTTCTTACTGTATATAGTTATGTCATTAAACAAGTAATAAACCACTTTTAATTTAAAGTGACATTAACAATTGAACAAATGACATTTGATTAACTGAACTGGCAGTTACACTTATACAGAATTCTCTTCTGCTAGTGCAGTGAATTTGTATACTTTACTGGGCAACATGAAATAAAAGATGCAATTTGAGAGCATCAAAAAGAGCAAGGACAAGATTCCATACTAACTAAATTAGAATATCTTTAGTCTTATCTTGTCATACTGTACAACAGTCCTAATTCCTTACCTTGATGTCTTGATTATTCCATGAAGGCAAGTCGGTTACCTTTTTGAACCTTTCTTAGGTATACAGGTACAGTCTGTTTCATAACCTTGGTGTCTTGGTTATTTTGAGTATGCAAGACAAAAGGAAAGCACCAAACATACAGTATAGAAAGAACAGAGCCATACTTCTGTATGTACAAAGTCTTCAGAAACTTAACCAGGGATAAATCATTTTGACTGGGTCTCTGTCATGCAATCTTGAGTGTTCAAAGAGGAAAATATAGAAGCTTTTAACTAGTTTCTGGTTGCATGAAATGGCTGATTTTTAGAATTTGAAAAGTTTGTATTTCTAAGTAAGTTACACAGTGAGGAGTATATATATTGATACATATGAAAACTTCTTGGTCCTTCTTGAGTTTTAATATTATTTTCAGTCCAAAAGCTAAGCAGCAGTAAAAATGTTTTTTCTTGCATTTTTAATCCTGGAACTGAAGGTTCTGGGGAATGTTTGAAGTAGCTAGAAAATGTCTTATTGCACCAGTGGTGACTGACTGACTCCACTGTTTTCCACCGAGCTGGGTGAGATGCTGGGACTGTGCTCTGCTGTGTTGCCACTTGAACTTGGGGTCAAGGGTTCATGTCCTTCAGAATTCTCCAGCATTTCCTGTATGAGAGGTGGCATTGATCCAGGAATTTCCATTTTCAAGGTAATTACACGTTCTGCACCTTTTAAAGAGAGATAATAGAAGCTGGTCAAGATAAGGAGTTAAGCAGGATAACCAGGGGCCAGTTGTTATTTGTTTTAATAAAAGTGTTTCCAAAGACTCATTCTTGCTTATAAGAATGAATTATAGAATATAGAAATCAAGTGGCTTTTATCTTTGTTGAAAAGGGTCCATTTTCTACTATAGCGCTCATAAATACATAATGTATTTAGAATGAGAATCACATCCACCAAAAATCATGTTAGTGTATTGTGAAGTCAATTCAATATCCAATTGGTTTCTTTTTTTTTTTGGAGACAGAGTATCATTATGTCACCCTTGGTAGAGTGTCGTGGCATCACCGCTCACAGCAACCTCAAACTCTTGGGCTTAAGTTGATTCTCTTGCCTCAGACGCTCAAGTAGCTGGAACTACAGGCCTCTGCCACAATGTACAGCTATTTTTTTTGTTTTGTTTGTTTTTGTTGTAGTTGTCATTGGTGTTTAGCAGGCTTGGGCTGGCTCGAACCCTCCAGCCTCGGTGTAGGTGGCTGGCACCCTACACTCTGAGCTATGGGCACTGAGCCTCCAATTGGTTTCTTAACCAGAATGTTGATAAAACATTTCTTTATTATGTGATAGAACTTCACTCATCTTTTACGGAAGCAACAGCTGATACTATTGCTCTTCATCCTTATAGAAAACTATGGAACAAACGCTTCACAGAGACTATCCTAATTTTACAACCTTATATCATTTTTACTTTATGGACAAGCAGCAGAGAGGTGGTAACATGTTTAAATTTGGTAGTTTTAGGAAACAGCATAATTTGCAAAGAGAAATTCCTGATGAAAGATCAGAAAGAGGCTCGGCGCCTGTGGCTCAACGGGCTAAGGCGCCAGCCACGTACACCTGAGCTGGTGGGTTTGAATCCAGTCCGGGCCCGCCAAACAACAATGGTGGCTGCAACCTAAAAATGGCCGGGCGTTGTGGCGGGCGCCTGTAGTCCCAACTACTTGGGAGGCAGAGGCAGGAGACTCGCTTGAACCCAGGAATTGGAGGTTGCTGTGAGCTGCGATGCCATTGCACTCTATCCAGGGTGACAGCTTGAGGCTCTGTCTCAAAAAAAAAAAAAAAAAAAATAAAAAAAATAAATAAATAAATAAAAAAGATCAGAAAGAAATATATCTAGAAAATGAGACAGTTGAAAGGATGCCAGTTGCCCACAAATGGAGGAATTGAGTAATGTGTGCTGATTATCAAAATCTTGATCTAGCACTGCACTGTCCACTTATAGTAGCCACTCACACATGTGGTCAGTTAGATTTAAATTTGTCAAATACAATTAGAAAAGCAATGCCTCAGTTGCATTAGCCACATTTCAAAGTGCTTGAGAACAATATGTGGTGAGCGATTACTCAATTGGACAGTGAAGACAATATGATATTTTCATAATTGCGGTATATTCTATTAGATATCACTGGTATAGCCATCTGTACAGGATGACAGTGTTAAACAGCCTCATTTTTAAAAATCAAAGATAACATATTTATGATTACACTGCTTAAGCAATGGTTATCTGCTGTTGCTTCTACTCAGTCCCATTCTAGGGATGAATTGTTAATGCTCTCTGAAGAAACTTTTAGATGGAGCTCAAGAATTCAGACACCTCGTTAAACAAAACAAGTTCACTGTTTAATCCCATTTTGAAATAAGAGTCTGTTCTTTGGCTTGCCAAGGTCTTCAGAGATAGAGGACGCTAATGGGGAAGGAGAATGACAATAGCATATTTGGTACCAAAATGGCTGCTGATTTGTCTCTCTACATAGAAAAAAACCTTACAATAACACTTACCTGTGATATGGCTCTAGGCACTTCTGTAGTTGCTTGAGTTGCCACATAAACTGAAAATCACTAGGCAAAGAATATTTATACCTCTCAGGAAAGCAAGAATTCCTTTGTTTAGAAGTGTGCAAAAGTAAATCTGCCTATATACACAATAGAGCAGTAAGGCTCCAATGATTGAGAAAAACTTAAACAGTTATTCTAAGTACTATTCATTTCTCTTGAGGTTTGGATATTCAGGAACTTGAGTCATGTGTACACAAATTAGAGATAACATGGAAAGCTGGAATGAACAATATATAAAGGTAGAAAATTAAAAAGCCTATCATATAGTATGTTCTCTTGAAAACATTTTTCTAATCATTCACCTGAATTTTAAAGCACTCAAATCATCTATTGAGATTATCAGGTAGGGTAAGATTTGAGATTTTCTTTCCTTTTTTTTTTCTTAAAGGAAGGGGAGGGGCCATTTAATTCCTTTTGACTTCAGTGAAAAGTGAGTTTAAAAGAAATCAGCTAGTGAACATCCTAAATTAAAACATGGAGTTTAATAAAACAACTTGATAAGACCCTCAAGTCCACATTGCAGAGCATAAAGACATACATACCTTTAGCACTGATGCTGCGGAGATCTGTGATTTTCATTAAGATCTTTGGAAACATGTGAGGCTTGCTGGGTCGTCTTTTTCTGATATAAATTTTTAGTGCTTCCAGCAATGGTTCTTGTAGCTTATCTACTTTCGTTGGTTCCTCAAGATCCTGGCGGTCTATACCAAGAACAGAACATCAAACAATTAGTATCAGAATTTCTGCTCATTTCCCCTCTTATTTGTTTCCTTGTTCCTACAATACCATAATTTTATTAATTTCATAATTTAATTACATAAACAAATTTTCAGATATATGCAATTGCTTTCAGCAGTGATTCTTGAAAACAATTGAACCCTTTGGTAGTCTAAAGAATGTTTTGGTGGCTGGTTGCTTTTGTTCCAGGGAAAGAATTGCCTTTTGTGACCAGGAGGTGTCACTATTGAACCGAATTAAAACAAATGTTGAGCAGGATATTTATAAAAGGTAAATCTGCTCCTTAATTAAAGTCATTACTTTTTAACCACTTATGATTCAGCCTCCTGTGAGCCAGTAGGGGTCACTATAAGGAAGAAATCCATATTTTATCCCAGGCGTATTGGTTGGTGGGAGGCCCCAGCCAATAACTTGTATTCCTAGCCAATAGCTAGTAAACAGCACATGCAAATCCCTTGGGTCATTAAAATGTCCCTTGCCAATTTATTTTACAATAGTTTGATCTTACCTTTAAAAAAAAATACCTGTGGCAATTGGCTAAATAGCATTTTAGCATTTCTTTCAGAGCAGAAGGATCCCAAATACCCTTATTTAATTTGTAATAACATGGAAACATACAACAAACCCTGGCATGTGGTCCTGGCTTTATTCACATGTCTTTTCCCATGCAAAATAACTCCAAAATAGAGATGAGGAATTTCCCATAAATAATAAGAATAAATTGTTCTTCATGGATGCTCATGAGAGTTTTCTAGGTAATTGTTACCTCCACAAATTAAGCAGATGGCACTGAGAAGGCCTGTTTCTGTATCATCCATTTCCAAAGGCAGGAGCTGGTTGGCAAAGGTGAATACAAGGTCGGTCAGAGGACCAAAACCAGCATTGTGCATCTGAGTTCGATTTAGGGTAAGGCCATCTGAAAAAGTCATGGTGTCTTGTTCTGGGGTATATCTGGTGCAAATTCTAAGAATCTGAAAGAAAAAAAGAAAACAGTAACTTGATGAATGATATAAGCGAGCCTGTTCTGAGAGCTTCTATCAGGCAGATGTAAGCAGGAAATAACACGATATTCAAGGAGCTGTTGCGTCACATGGGATGCTCTCTCCCCCTTTTGGATGTTGAATGTCTTCTCCAGCTCTTTCATTAAAAGACAACCAAAGTCAAAACAGAGGACCTGAAGTTATTTATGGAATATTAAACAAGATGAGAAATTTTGAGAAATATCTTTTTGTTAAAAGTAATTAACTGTTTGATTCAAATAAACATTTACTGAGTACCTACTTATGTCCCAGGCACTGTGCCAGGTGCTGGAATAATAAGATGAATAATAGTTTACTCTTGTTTAAGAGCTTACAGTCTACAATAAATAAATGACAATATCTATCATTTATTAAATGCCTAACATACATCAACTACTGTGCATAGCCTGTACTCAGTCTTTCAAACTACTCAGTAAAGTGAATATTCTGTATAGGGATTTAAGGCTCTGAGACGTTAAGCAATGTTTCCAGTGTCACACAGTTAACATGTAACTGAATCTGACTCAAACCCAAGTAAAGCTGTCTTTTCCAAGATGCTTCTGATCACACACGACAGCTATAATACAAGGCAGAAGAGTGGAACCAGCAAGCTGCTAGGGAGTTCAGAAGCATGAAAACTCAGATATAGCCAGAAAGTAATCAGCTCCATGGAGAAGACATAGCATTTCAACCAAGCCCTGACGTATAGGTGGGATTTCCATAAGCAAAAGCGTGCGGCACTCTGCCACCATCTCTCAGTCTACCTGATGTGCCTTTGATACACAACCCTGCTGGCCACCCTGCGGTGCCTTGGGCCAAGGAAACTCCTCCCTGGACTGCACTCTAGGCCTCACTCAGTGCATGGCAAACTCAAAAATGCTGTCAGCCTTGTCTTGTGTTTCCACTGTCCTGTTAATTCTAACTTCCTAACAGAATTAAGGACTCTGTGCATTCTAGAGCACTTACCCACCAGAACTACTTTTCTGCATCAGTAATGAGGATGAGCGTCTGGTGACCAGGTTTCCATACTTGATTTTTTCCTTCTGAAAAAAGGCTTAGAGCTGCTTGAAGCACAGAGAGAAGTTAATCCCACATGGACAGAAGTGGATAACCCAGCAGGTTGAGGAGGCTAAGTTTTTTCTAGATTCTGGTGCTCAGTTTGAGTGGGTATATCTCCCATGAATGTTCACCTTATGGTTGACCTAGAGGAGGACTGATGGGACCAGAAAGGTCTGTGTGCTGCTCGCACATGGCCATGTACAGAGAGGAGTGGATCTTTGAGGATGGGCCTCTGGACTTGGTCACCAGAGGCCCATCCTCATTACTGATGCAGAAAAGTAGTAGAGGGCCAGCACACAGACCCTCACCTATGAGTTCTGTTTTAAGACCCTCCTGTCCCAACCCCATATTTTTACCAGGACTTCTAAGACAAGAAATCACGTCAAATCTTTCACCTTGTCAGGGCATTGTTGGAGGTCTGGGGCAAGGATACTTCCTATGGGAAAAGCCATCCTAATCTGACCCGTGGTATGATCAGCAAGAGCCTGATATCCTTGAGATCATATTAACCAGGCTATTGCACTGGAAATGTCACATTCTCCTTTGTCCTTGCCCTGGTTCTCTGACTTTCCAAGACAGCGAGTGAGGATCCAGCCCTCTTTCTACATACAAAACTCCAGCATGGGCGCCTGTGGCTCAACGGGCTAAGGCGCCAGCCACGTACACCTGAGCTGGTGGGTTCGAATCCAGCCGGGGCCCGCCAAACAACAATGACGGCTGCAACCAAAAAATGGCTGGGCATTGTGGCGGGCACCTGTAGTCCCAGCTACTTGGGAGGCGGAGGCAGGAGACTAGCTTGAGGCCAGGAATTGGAGATTGCTGTGAGCTGTGATGCCACAGCACTCTATCCAGGGTGACAGCTTGAGGCTCTGTCTCAAAAAAAAAAAACCTTGGCTCGGCACCTGTGGCTCAATGGGCTAGGGCGCCAGCCACATATACCTGAGCTGGCGGATTCAAATCCAGCCTGGGCCCGCCAAACAACAATGATGGCTGCAACCAAATAATGGCCGGGCGTTGTGGCGGGAGCCTGTAGTCCAAATACTTGGGAGGTGGAGGCAGGAGACTCGCTTGAGCCTAGGAATTGGAGGTTGCTGTGAGCTGTGATGCCACAGCACTCTATCCAGGGTGACAGCTTGAGGCTCTGTCTCAAAAAAACAAAACAAACAAACAAAAAAAACTTCAGCATGGACACAGAGGAAGAACTAGGACGTCCCATAGAGTGAGGGGACCCTGGAAGGATGAATGATTAGCATGCTTCATGCCTAACACATAACAGTACCTAATGCTTTATTTGATCGCCTACTGTATGCCAGGTCCTGTGGTAAACACTTGAATGTATTATTTCTCCTATTGACCCATGAGTTAAGTAGGACTATTACCCATATTACAGATGGAGGAAATGAAACTGAATAGCCTATGTTAGGTCACAGAACTAGCGTCATGATTTGATTTATGCTGTTTCCAGAACCTGGGCCCTTAATTATTGTGCCACCGCTACCTCATTCTTACTTCATGCCAATATCCCAAGCTAGACACCTCCTCTGTAAAATTAGATGACCTCTGTTGATTTGGATACAGCCTTATTTGACCCCTGGTCTTGGGTGCCTTTGTGCAACACATAACTGGTGTAGTATTCATGGTGGCCTACCTGGTATCAGGAGAGCAGAGCCTGTGCCCTGGAAACAAAAACTTTACTTTCCATGGAGAGGGGCAGTTAAAATTTCTAAATCAGGACATGTTCTCAGCTTTCTTAATGTTCCTAGTATATGAACAAGTAGCATAGTGAACTGGATAGCACTTGATCATGAATGTGAGTGGATATCAAAACTTTACAATGATCTCTCTTCATTGGATGAGTGTTGGTTTCACCTCTCAGATATTTGCCCAGGGACCTGTCTGAGCTAGCCTCATCCTTTTCTCTGAGTCTCCACTTGGCTGACCTGTTTAATTTCATCTTGGTAGCAAGTGAAGTACAAAGAAATTCTCAATGTCAGAGCAGTCAGGAAACCTGGAAGTCACTGAGCACTTTACCTCCCATGAAAACCCCAGGAGGTAAAGGGTGGTACCCAAGATCACACAAGCAATGGTGCCCAAGCCTAGAACTCAAGTCTCCCAATCTCTACCCTAATGTTCCTTCAACTACCTAAAGAAATATGTCTATAACAGGGGGGAGTTAACATATGATAGTCAAAGTTAGTATGCTCAATATTAATCTCCAGACACATTTCTAGTCTGAAATCAAACAGGTACTAAATAAGTCTGCAGCTTTACCATGCTGCCAAGATGTGAATGCATGAGCTCTGTCCCCTGCAAGAATGAAAGGAACCAGGGATTTGTTAGAAAGGAACAGAACAGTATTTAGGCCTTTACGAATTGTCAGCAACTCATTTAGAAATTCATGTCCAGATTTCTGTGCACAAATGTCTCTATTCTGTTTCCCTCCTGAAAAGTTGGAGTATATTGGATTCTGATGAAGCATCTACGACTATGTCCTACTGCCTTTCTCTCTAGAAAGTTAAAAACCAAGTATAAATGATACATCCAGAAGGAAATGAGGGTGGCCTTAGATGAAAGACTTCAATGTCTTCTTTTATCTGAGGAGTTTCCATCCCTGGGCCCCGCCCCTGCCCCCTCCCCTTCCGCACAGCTCTGCCCTGTCCTGACTCTGCAGAGAAACCAAGTGGTTTCGTTTCATCACAAAGAAGTCAAATGCCAGTGACAACCGCTAACTTACTCTCTAGGATTAAAACACTCTTTGTTTGAAAGGAGGGTATCTTATCTGGAAAGACCAGCAAGCAAGGCCCCATGAGATGGGTAAAAATAGCCTGGGCAAGACTGAATCGCCAAGGAGGACCCTGTAGGACCACACAAAGCTCCTGTTGATGGTCAAAGCTGATCCTCCTGAGGGCATAAAGTGCCCTGTCTTCGTGCCTCCAGCAAAGACACTGTGCCTCTTTCTACTGCTCTTCATGAGAATATGTGTTCTGTGTGCCTCCCAAGAGCAGCCTGCCTGAGGCCTGGAGCCCTGGAAGGATCTGAGCATGTGAGACCTCCATGGATGCAGAGCCAAAGACCTGTCCACCAAGCTGCCATCATCTCTCCCTGGAGAGGGCCTCTTAACTGACCCCTTATTTCCACTCTTGCTTGGGTACTATTGGTCAATCTACAGCAACCAGAGACCCTGTTCAAAATGTTCATCAGGGGAGACATGTCCCTTGCTAAAACTCCAATGGCATCCAGTCATTTTCAGATAAAATTCAAACTTCTTTCTGTGGGCCTCCAGGGCTTCTTCCCACCCTGCCAATCTCAGCTTCTCCTGCTGTCCCTTGCTCATTAACTTTTGGTCATGCTGGTCCTTGTGACTCAAAGTGGCTCAAATGCCTTTGCTCTTCCCAATGCCTTCGATGCTTTCTCCCTGATTTTCATGTGGCTGACTCCTCGTTCAGAGCTCGGTGCCAACGTCACTTCCTCAGAAAGCCCAGTAAGCATGCTTGCTAAGAACAATCACTTTATATCAATCACTTTAAATCACACATATATATATATATATATATGTATATATGAAAAGATTATTTTAAAATTGAGCAATAACATGATAATTTTAAAATATGCCGACAAATTCTTTGATATTATTCCCTTTATGTAGTAGAGCTTAGTTCCCCTCCCCTTGAGGGTGTGCTGGCCTTAGTGATTAGCCTCAAACACATAAGGATCCTGCAGAAGTAACATCTTTTTGCACTTAAGTGTGATACTCTTATGTCACAGAATTATGTGCAAATAATGTCAGGCACAAATAATGTCCATTTTTTTGTTGGTAATCTATACCAATATTTTATTAGAAAATCATAAGCATGCAATTCTGTAACATAACACTATCACACTCTAGCACAAAAGAGCATTACTTCTGCTGAACCCGGTAGAATATGGTGGAAGCCATAGAGTGTGACTTCTGGGACTAGTTTATAAAAGATGTTGTGGCCTCCTTCTTGCTTGCTGTGTCCTGAATCTCTTGCTCTGGAGCAAGCTGGTTGACATGTTATAAGGACATTCAAGCTTCCCATAGCAAGAAACAGAGCCCGCCCATCAAGAATTAGCATCAACTTGCACGGCAAATGTCATGAGCAGACCTTTCAGCCCTTCAGGTAACTGTAGCCCTGGCTGGTGCTTTCCTGCTACTTATGAAAGACACAGAGCCAGAATCACTGTGCTAAGTCAGTACCAGATTCCTGAGCCACAGTGACTATGTGGGATAGTAGGCTTATTGTTTGAGGTTGCTCAATTTTGTGGTGATTTGTTACGTAGCAGTTGGTAACTAATATAGCCTACATCCTTGGAGCTGTACATAACTCTCCAGAGTTCAGCATTTTCCCTAACTATATACCTGTGTAGCCATCACCTAGAGCAAGATATGCATACAAGGTGGCTGTAAAGTTCATGTGCAATGTAAATTAGTGTGCAATTTAAAACTGCACATGAACTTTATGGCTACCCTACATTTCTAGCACCTAGAGACTCCTTTAGCCCCTCCCAATCAAACCTTCCCCACAGTAACCAATATTTTGATTCCTATTCTATAGGTTAATTTTTCCTATTAAAAAACATTTGCCTATTCTTGAACTTTAGATCACGGGAATCATATAGTATATTCCCTTGGGTGTCTGGCTTTTATTCATTGGATATAATCGTGTGATACTGGCCTACATGAGTGCTCACAGTAGTGGTTTGTTACTCTTCAGTGCTGTGTGATGTTCCAAATCATCAACCCTGCTCTTCACTGTTTCACTGTTTCATCTTCCTCATAGCATTCATCACTTACGAACTGGGAATGAGCTTGCTCTCTCTCTTTCCTCACTCTTGGCCGTGCCTTTAGCATCTAGGACAACATTCTCCACTCAGTAGGTGGTCAGCGAATCTTTGTTGCATAAACCAACTGGATTTTCCCATCAGACTGTCCCTCACCTGGCAACCCCCCGAAGAGGGCACCTAAATGATTGCTCAATTTAGGCAAAGGAGAAAGTACAAATTGCTTAGGCATCCTGGTCTCTCTCTGATTGTGTTTGGTGACTAGTGGGCAGATTCTGATCTGATTCGACTGTCCATAAGTGATTATGGGAATAATATTAATAACAATGACATACAGAATGACTATTACTAAAAGTGGGTGCTAAAAATGTGTTTACATGGACATAGGGGAATGATAGACAATGGAAACTAGGAAGGGTGAAGGGGCAGGAGAGAGGTGGATGGTGACTTACTTTTTGGGCACAATGTATGTTATTTGGGTGATGAACACCCTAAAATCCCTGACTTGACCCTAAATAATCTATGCCTGTAGCAAACTTGCTCGTTACCCCATACATTTGCACAAACAATAATAATAATAAAGCAAGGACACACCTGGGGCACATAGTACCCCTTGTAAGGAACTCTTTGGGAAGAAAATGCTTTCCCCAGTAGGACCTGGGGCCAGCCTGCCTTTCCTGAGAAGTAAATGAGCGTGCTAGAAGCAAGAACACCATGTCACTGCCACTGCTTTCCAGACCAGCACTCCAGCAGCTATTGTTTTACAGTGTCAAGAGAAACAGGTGGAAGTATTTTAGTAATATATTTTTAACTTAATAGAAAAAAAGTTTTGTTTCAATGTGTAATTGTTATAAAAAAAGTGAAGGAGATATTTGATGGTTTAAAATATTAAATCTTTGAAATCCAGGGTTGATCTTACAATAATACAGTGAGCTCTTTCAGACCATCCACATTTTAAGGGGACCCATGGCTCCTGAACTGGCCAGCACAGCTCTGGATGCCATTTCCTAGCCACTTAGGACCAACAGTTCACACGGACAGTCTAGGCTTCCTCAAAGCTGACGATGATGGCTTACCTAAAGGAATATTTTACTGTGTGCTGGGAATTAATCAATTTTCCCGACAACCTAACTGGTGAGGAGCTACTATTGTGCCCATTTCACTGGTGAAATAATTGGGGCTCCAAAAGGTCACTTAGACTTCTTCTTAAGTTCACATAGTTCCTAAGTGGTAGGGCAAGGATTTGAACCCATGGAGTCTGGCTGCAGAGTCTGCCCTCTCCTTCACTACACTGGCTGTCTCACAGTGACTCCTGATGACTCACACTCACAGTGAGACAGGGACCCCGTCATGAGGGCACAGGTGGCCAGGGGCAGTGCTGAAGCCTGCAGTCAGGCTGTGGAGCCCCATGTGCGGAGCTGGCCCCTGTCCAGCCGGGGCTCTTGTCCCTATTGAGTCCTGGGAAGGAGGGAGGAGGGTACGGGTTCATGTGGGAATGGCATCTATGGCTGCATAGCCACTTGGCCTCAGGGCCTCAGGAGCCATAGATCATGTTGTGAAGTCACAGAGTCTGTCACTTTTGCGTCACCAGGAGCAAAGTGCTGCTGTAACTGGCATGGGAATATTTTCCTTGGGGAAAGTAAGAGCAGCAGGTGGCAGGAAGCCACACGCCCGGTAGGGAAAGACCTCATGCTTGAAGCTTGAGGACATGATAGACAAGATATTCAGAAAGCAGCACATATGCTGGAGTTTGAATTCTGCCTTTGAATTCATTCGCTCACCCATCCATGTATCCATTCATCCACAAAGATGCACTGGACTCCTCTTTTGTGCCTGGAACTTTGCCACAGCAACCAGCTCTGTCCTGGGTCCTGCCCTGACTGAGCGATAGTTTGGGGTGGAAGACAATGGGAAACATGTTTCTGATGACATGCTGTCTTAAGTGCCAACAGGGAGACCAGCAGTGTGTGGGTGGGAATGGAGTGACTGGTCAGGGAAGACCTCTCTGAAGAGATGGCATTTAGCTGAGGCCAGGGAGGAAGTGAGGGGAGGGTGGGGGTCATAAAGAAGGAGCAGAGTGTGCAAAGGCTCGAGGGTGGGGAGAGCCTGACTGCGGCTGGAGGAAGTGCCCAGAGGTAAGCGAGCAGGGGGAGCCTGCCGGCTGAGGCACGGCAGGGGGCAGATGCAGCAGCCCCACTTCCCCACCGAGAACTGATACCCCCCTCTACGAAATACAGGAAAAATCAGACAGGCTTAGTGACATGTGCCATCCCAGCTACTCAAAAGACTGAGATAGGAGGATTGCTCGAGCCCAGGAGTTTGAGGTTGTTATGAGCTATAATGACACCACTTCTCTCCAGCTTGGGCAACAGAGCAAGACTATCCCCCCAAATTTTTAAAAGCCAGGAAACACTGATGGGAGAGGAGCGTGCGTAACGGCGTAATAGAGCTGGCGTTCACGGGCCCAGCACAGGGGTGGCCCTGGCAGAGTCAAGGAGGTAAGTGGGCCCAGAAGGGAGTGGGCAAGAACTGCAGGGCTGCGATCAGAGAGGAGGTGGGGCCTGTGCCAGGGCCACTTTTGATTCTCGGTGACTTAACGAGTCATTGGGTTTTGAGCAGAGGAGTGCCGTGTTCTGGCTTTTGATTTAAATGTTTGCACTGAATAAATATGGGCTGAAGTAACGATTCCCACACATATTTACTGAACATTTACTGTGTACCAGGCCCAGGGCATATGATGGGAGAGGAGAGGGAGTCCCTCCCCTGTGGGATTTACAGTCGAGCTCTCCTACCCAGCCTGGGCCCACTCCTGATATCACCACAGGATTTGTCTCCCCCCAGGCCCCACCCAAACACGGCTCCACATTGATCCTGCTCCCTGCGGCTTGCCCCACCTATTGAGTGTGGGCTCTTAAGTCAGCTTGCCTGGGTTCAAACCCCGGCTCTGCTTCTTATAAGCTGTGTGGAAAGTTACTTCCCCTCTCTGAGCCTCAGTTTCCTCATTTTTATTTATTTATTTATTTTTTGGTAGTGACAGAGTCTGACTTTATCGCCCTCGGTAGAGTGCCGTGGCGTCACACTGCTCACAGCAACCTCCAGCTCCTGGGCTTAGGCGATTCTCTTGCCTCAGCCTCCCGAGTAGCTGGGACTACAGGCGCCTGCCACAACATCCAGCTATTTTTTTTATTTTGCAGTTCGGCCAGGTTCAAACCCACCACCTTTGGTATATGGGGCCTGCGCCCTACTCAATGAGCCACAGGTGCCGCCCACGGGCACCACCTCATATTTAAAATGATAGTGACGATAGGAGCTTTCTTGAGGGTCTGGAGAAAGTGAAATGAGGTGGTACATAGGGTAGGGCTTGGGACAGTGTTTGGTACACTGTGGGCCTCAGTCCCCTCCCTGTTATTATAGTTAACCCTCACTAAACCCTCAGGGGGTTGTTTTAATCCCCATTTTGCAAATAAGACAGTGTAAGCCAACGGGCTATAGGGGTCCCTCGAGAGAGGTGTTGGCCTCTGAATAAAGGAGGGCAAAATTGCCCTTTGCAAACTGGAAAAACCTGAGCCGTTTTCTGATGAGAAGATGACTTGCTTTGCCAGGATTTAAGGACTGTGATAGGGAGTCAGTGAGCAGCAGTATTTTATTTTATTTTTTTTGCAGCTTTTTGGCCAGGACCGGATTTGAACTCACCACCAGGTTTGAACCCACCACCTCTGGTATATGGGGCTGATGCCCTACTCCTTGAGCCACAGGCGCCGCCCAGCAGCACTATTTTTTACAGTAAAATTAAACCACATGAGAACACAGCACAGGGTAGTGGTTCATGACTCAAAAGACAAGAGTTTTCAGACCCCTTGGCGGATGATGGGATGCCAGAGTGATGTTCAGGAAGAGGTGAGGGTGGCTGCCCTGTCTGAAGGCCCCCTAGCGGCCATTGCCTATGTTTCTCAGAACTGGCCTGCCTAATTTTTCCCATATTTGGTAGAGATGGGGGTCTCACTCTTGCTCACACTGGTGCTGAACTCCTGACCTCAAGGATCCTCTGGCCTTGGCCTCCCAGAGTGCTGGGATTGCAAGCATGAGCCACTGTGCCGGGCCCTGGCTCTTGCTCTTTCTGTTCCTTCATTCAAATCTCTTCAAAGGCCACCTGCATCCGTAGCTGAGCTATAGAAACCAGCCCTTGCCCAGCTGATTCACCTCTGCGCCTGATTCTGTTTCTGCTTTCTTCGTAGCACTTAAGACTCTGTCTAATCTATTGTGTCTGCTTGTTGCCAGTCTCCCGCCAGGAGAGGGTCATCTCCACAAGGGCAGAACGTTTAGCCTGTTGGGTTCCTTGCTGCATCCTCGGCCTAGAATAGTGCCTGACACAGCAGGTCCTTGATGAATCTTTATGGAAGGAAGGAAAGAAGAAAAGGAGGGAAAGAGGATGGGAGGTGAGAGGGAAGGAGTGAGGGAGCAGATGGAAACCAGAGCATCCAATCCCCTTAAAGGCTTGTTTTTATAACTTTTAAGTTAAGAGAGACTTAATCCTACCTTTAGAGGAGAAGAGGCAGGAAAGAGAGAGTAGAAGATAGAGATCAAACAAGAAGGAAATAGGAGGACAGAGCTTGGGTGAGCGGTAACTCCTGGGGGCTCCCTTGCTTGCCTGTACACAACTTGCCTGATGCTGTAACTCTTGGGTAAGCAAAGGAAAATAAATCTACCTGCAATAGTTATGAAGAGTTTGCCCATTTTGAAAACCACTTCATGGCTACTTGGCACCTATGGGAAATCATGAAACGCAAAGCGGGGCCTCAAAGGGGAGGGGAGGGGGGAGTATGGGTGGAGGGAGGGCAATTGGTGGGATCACACCTACGGTGCATCTTAGCAGGGTACTGGGGAAACTTATTAAATGTAGAGTATCAATGTCTTTATATAGTGATCAAGAAAATGCCA
>CAUYON010088977.1:0-26994 GCA_963573935.1 Arctocebus calabarensis
CCGCCTCCCAAGTAGCTGGGACTACAGGCGCCCGCCACAACGCCTGGCCATTTTTTGGTTGCAGCCATCTTTGTTGTTTGGTGGGCCCGGGGGCTGGATTTGAACCCGCCAGCTCAGGTGTACGTGGCTGGCGCCTTAGCCCGTTGAGCCACAGGCACTGAGCTGATTTTGGATGCTTTTTAAAGAAACTATAAATTGACCGTTTATGTTTGTATGTATTTATGGCGGTACAAAGTGATATGATTTATAATTACCATGTGGAATAATTAAATCAAGCTAATTAATACATACATCACTTCAAATGCTTACTATTCTTTGTGGTGATAACATTTGAAATTTACAGTGTTTGCAATTCTGAAATGACTATTATTAACTATATTCACCACACAGTGCAGTAGATCTCAAAAAACAAAACAAACTTACTCCTCCTGTCAGAAATTTTGTACCCTTTGACCATTATTTCCCAATTTCCCCTTCCTTCTAGCTTGTGTAACCATCATTCCTATTTTTTTTTTTTTTTTTTTGAGACAGAATCTGACTCTGTTGCCCTAGGTTAGAGTGCCCTGGCATCAGACTAGCTCATAGGAACCTCAAACTCCTAGGCTCAAGTGATCCTCCTGCCTCAGCCTCCTGAGTAGCTGGGACTACAGGCACACACCATAACCCCAGGCTAATTTTTTCTATTTTTAGTATGGCCAGGGTCTTGCTCTTGCTTAGGCTGGTCTCTAACTCCTGAGCTCAGGCAATCCACCTGTCTCTGCCTGCCTCTGCCTCCCAAAGTGCTAGGATTACAGATGTGAATCACCATGCCAGGCCCATTCTCCATGTTCTTACAAATGTGATTTAAGTCTTTTTTATGTCTGAATTTTATTCCCTTGTGTATATACACATATATCACATTTTCTTTATCCATTCATTCATTTAATGGCCACTTACGTTGATTTCATATCTTTGCTATGGTGAATAGCGCTGGCAAAAAACATGGGGTGCAAGTATTCCTGTATTACACTCATTTCCATTTCTTTGGATAAATACCCTGTGGTAGGTCTGTTTTCAGTTTTTTTGAGAAATCTCCCAGCTGTTCTCCATAGTGACTATACTAATTTACCATTCTCACCAACCATATGTTGTTGTAACTGAGACCACCCATAAAAATACAGACCCCCACTTTGGGTACAAATCAGAGGTGATTTTATTTACTCCTGTGCAGGGGGGCTGCTGCAAAAAGGCAGACGGCCCAAATAAGATGGTCATTTATTACATCTGTACAGACAGACCACTGCCCCAAAGGGCAAATGGCCAAATCAAGTTGTTACATCTGCACAGACGGACCGCTGCCCCCAAAAGGCAGACGGCCCCTAAGAGAAATGCAGGCAGTTCTTTATACCTTTTTGTGCTGATGTGGCAAAGCAAGCATGTACAAAAGCAAAAAGGCGGGTTACAAGGCGGAGTCACAGTCAGGTAGTTGGCTCAGTGGGTAGCTGCGTGGCGGCTCAGGGGGGTAACTCAATAACCATGGGGACAACTTGGAAAGCCCAGTACCTGGGAAATTCAGTTTCCTGGGAATCTCTGCTTGAGTGAGTTTTTACCATTGTTTAGCTGGCTAGGGAGGTTGAGGTAAGTAGTTTCTCATCATTGTGTTTAGCCATTGCTAGGGAGTCAGGGAATTCAGAGAACTTCCTTGTCAGAAACCTGTTCTCAGAATTAAACCAAAAAGGGGGGTTTGAGACAGATGGGGACTCAGGCTGAAACAGTTAGGGGCCTTTAGGGGTCTTCTTGCCCCGCCAGTTACTACAATGTTAAGTGTTCATTTTTCTCCGCATTCTCACCAGCACTTGTTTTTTTTTTTTTTAATAACCATTTTAACTGATTACCTCCTTTATATTCTTTAATTGTCCCTATTCCATTCTCCCTATTTTTATCTTAGATCAAGCTATTATCACTTCATCAATTGAAGACTTGGTATTAACAAGACCTCCTATTCAAATTTCATGCCTTTATTCGGACTCCTCTACGTTTCATCCCCCTATTGCTGCCAGGTTGATTTTCTTAAAAAAGGTGGGGTCTTGGGATCTTGCTGTTTTGCAGGCCAGATTTGATCTCCTAGGTTCAAGTGATCCTACCTCAGCCTCCAGAGTAGCTGGGACTATCAGCATGTACTACCATGTCTAGCTCAGGTTGATTTTTTTTTTTCTTTTTTTTAAATAAGAGACAAGGTCTTACTATGTCATCCATGGAAATGGAGAAGTAAATGATTATTAAAGTAATCCTGTGTATTTTCAGCAAATGTGTGCTTTCATGCCTGTTCTTTAGAATCACTCTATAATTGAGCTACAGTTGCTGATGGAAATGTGTAGGAGTAGAAACTAAGTAACAACTAGTGGAGATTTTCTTTTTTTTTTTTGAGACAGAGTCTCACTCTGTCACCCTTGGTATTGTGCTGTGGCGTCATAGTTCACAGCAACCTCAAATTCTTGGGCTTACACAATTCTCTTGCCTCAGCCTCCTAAGTAGCTGGGACTAAGGTGCCCATTACAGGCACCCACCACAATGCCCACCTATTTTTTGTTGCAATTGTCATTGTTGTTTACCTGACTGGGGCCAGGTTCAAACCCACCAGCCTCCGTGTATGTGGGTGGCGTCATAACTACTGTGCTACAGGCGCCGAGCCAATTTTTTTTTTTTAATAGCTTTATTGAAACAATTTACAAACCTTACAATTTGTTTATTGGAAATGTGTAATTTACTGGTTTTTAGTATATTCACAGAGTTGTACAAAAATGTGTTTTTGTCACCCCCACCCAAAAGAAACCTCATTTATCACTCCTCATTTTCCCCAGTCTCCTTAAGCCCTAGGCAACCACTTCTCTATTTTCTCTTGTTATAGACTTGCCTATTATGAATATTTCATATAAATAGAATTATATAATATATGGTCCTTGTTACTGGCTTCTTTCACTTAGAGTAATGTTTTCAAAGTTCATGCGTATTGTAGATAAATGTTATCAGTACTTCATTTCCTTTTGTAGTTCATTATATGAATATAACATATTTAATTCATTAATTGGTAGACATTTTTGGTTGTTTCCACTTTTTTATTTTCCCCACTTTTTGTCTGTTTTGAATAATACTGTCATGAATATTGGCAGTATTCTGTATACATTTTTGTATAGACATGTTTCATTTCATTTGTATATATACCTGGGAGTGGAATTGCTACATCATATGGTAACTCTCTGTTTAACATTTTGAGGAACTACCATTTGTTTTCTAAAGTAATTTTACCATTTTTACATTCCCACCAGCAGTGAATGAGGGCTTCTATTCCTTTATATCTTCACCAACTCATGTTATTATCTGTCTTTTTATATGTTTATATAACTTTATTTTTATATGTTTTCTTAAATCTATTTCACATTTAAATAAAATACTTCATATAAAACATAAATTTACATATAGAGAATAGCATAGTGAGTGTGAGGTTATACTCATCATGGTTTTGATTTGCATTTCATTTCCTTAATGGCTGATGATATTAACCATGTCTTTATATACTTATTGACCATTCACTTATCTTCTTTGGAAAGTTGTCTATTCAGACCAGGGAGATGGCTCACACCTGTAATCCTAGCACTCTGGGAGGCTGAGGTGGGTGATTGCTTGAGCTCAGAAGTTCGAGATCAGCCGGAGCAAGAGTGAGACCCTGTCTTTAAAAATAGACAGGTGGTATAGTCTCAGCTACTTAGGAGGCTGAGGCAAGAGGATCTCTTAAGCCCAAGAGTTTGAGGTTGCTGTGAGCTATCATGAGGTCACAGCACTCTACCCAGGGAAACAAAGTGAGACTCTGTCTCAAAAAAAAAAAGAAAGGTGGCGCCTGTCGCTCAGCGAGTAGGGCACTGGCCCCATATGCCGAAGGTGGTGGGTTCAAACCCAGCCTTGGCTCAACTGCGAAAAACAAAAAAATAGCCGGACGTTGTGGCAGGTTCCTGTAGTCCCAGCTACTCGGGAGGCTGAGGCAAGAGAATTGCCTAAGCCCAGGAGTTGGAGGTTGCTGTGAGCTGTGTGATGCCACAGCACTCTACAGAGGGTGATAAAGTGAGACTCTGTCTCTACAAAAAAAGAAAAGAAAAGAAAAGAAACGAGAAGAAAAGATGTCTATTCAGATCCTTTTGCCATTTTAAAACTGGGTTATTTATTTGTCTTTTTATTCTTGAGTTATATGTGTTCTTTGTGTGTGTGTGTTCTTTATATAAAAGGTGATAAAAGTCCTTCGTGAAACTTAGGTTTTGCAAATATTGTCTTCCATTCCTGTGGGTTGTCTTTTTACTTTCTTGATAGTATTATTTGCCTCACAAAAGTTTTTAATTTTGATTGAGTGCAAATTGTCTATTTTTTCTTTTCTTTTCTTTCTTTCTTTGTTTTTTTTTTTTTTTGAGACAGAGTCTTACTTTGTAAAGTGCTTTGTAGGGTAGAGTGCTGTGGCATCATAGCTCACAGCAGCCTCAAACTCTTGGGCTCAAGCTATTCTCTTGCCTCAGCCTCCTAGTAGCTGGGACTACAGGCACCCACCCCAAAGCCCGGCTATTTTTTGTTTGTTTGTTTGTTTAGCAGGCCCCAGTGCATGAGGTCAGTACCCTAACCATTGAGCTATGGATGCCCATCCCCTATACTTTCTTTCTAAGAGTTTTATGTTTTTAGCTCTTAACATTTAAGTCTTTAATCCACTTTGATTTAAATTTTTGTATGGTTGAGATATGAATCACTTAAAAATTTTTCTCTGGCTGGGTGTGGTGGCTCATGCCCTTAATCCTAGTTTAAAAAGTTGAGGCAAGGGCTTGGCGCCTGTGGCTCAGTTGGCTAAGGCGCCAGCCATGTACACCTGAGCTGGCGGGTTCGAATCCAGCCTGGGCCTGCCAAACAATAATGACGGCTGCAACCAAAAAATGGCCAGGCATTGTGGCGGGACCTGTAGTCCCAGCTACTTGGGAGGCAGAGGCAGAAGACTCACTTGAACCCAGGAATTGGAGGTTGCTGTGAGCTGTGTTGCCACGGCACTCTATCTAGGGTGACAGTTTGAGACTCTGTCTCTAAAAAAAAAAAAAGTCGAGGCAAGTGGATCACCTGAACTCAGGTGTTCAAGACCAGCTTGAGCAAGAGTGAGACCCTGTCTCTATTAAAAATAGAAGAGCTATCCAGGCATTGTGGTGGACACCTGTAGTCCCAGGTAATTGGGAGGCAAGGCTAGATTGCTTGAGCCCAAGAGTTTGAGGTTGCTGTGGGCTATGATAACCATATCATTCTACCCAGAGCCACAGAGTGAGACTGTCTAAAAAAAATTTTTTTTTCTTATTCTTTTCCTTGAACTGAGTATACTATTTTTACTTTCTCTTATTCAGATGATGATGTAGCTCATTTAGCCAGCGGGTGATTTCTTTCTTTTTTCTTTTTTTTTTTTTTTTTTTTTTAATTTTTTGGCCGGGGATGGGCTTGAACCCACCACCTCCAGCATATGGGGCTGGCGCCCTACCCTTTGAGACACAAGCGCCGCTCCAGAAAGAGTCTCATTTCGTCACCCTCAGCAGAGTGCCGTGCTGTCACAGCTCATAGCAACCTCCAGCTTTTGGGCTTAAGTGATTCTCTTGCCTCAGCAGAGGGTGATTTCTAAACTGGCCCTTGAGGTTTTTCTAGAGAATGATGTTTAAAGGAGGAATAATGTGCTAAAACAAATGGCACATTCAGATTATGATGAAATCACAAGTGACCTATTTCCCACTATAAATTTAATGTGAGTTAAAATCATGTCCATTTCAAAGTGGTTTAGAGTTGGATTGGGTTCAGTTGTAGGACCCAATTTTATGCATTGTTATTAGTTGTAACTCTTGAACAGCTACTTGGTTTTCTCTTCAGGGGTCTCTCTTTTTGGCTTGTCGGCTCTGTTGCTCCCTGGGAACTTTGAGTCTTATTTGGAATTGGTGAAGTCCCTGTGTCTGGGGCCAGCACTGATCCACACAGCTAAGTTTGCACTTGTCTTCCCACTCATGTATCACACCTGGAATGGAATCCGACACTTGGTAAGTCAGCTGGGGACTTGCACATATCCCATTGAAGAGAGTCGGGAGGGAGGCTGGGAGGATTCTGTCCTTTATTGCTGGGTTACTATTGTTCTTAAAGTTAGTTGTGCTGGACCTTTACTTAGAATCCTTTTGGGCAAAGATAAAAGGATCCCCTGTGCATTCCTTGGCAGCCAGTGGTATAGCTGAGCAATGAGTGTAGGCCTGGCAGCTGACTTACAGGGTCTCAGCGAGAACTCTTCTAGTTTTAAGAGGGATGTTATTAAAAGAGTCCCCTGAAGCCACATCTGTCATAGAAGGTATATTTGTTAGGTAAATATTAGTATTATTATGTGTTGGGTACTATGTTAGACACTGGAGGGTCAGTTATTTATTTATTTATTTATTTTTTTGAAGAGTCTCTCTTTGTCGTCCTCGGTAGAGTGTTGTGGCATCACACAGCTCACAGTAACCTCCAACTCCTGGGCTTAGGTGATTCTCTTGCCTCAGCCTCCCGAGTAGCTGGAACTACAGGTGCCCGCCACAACGCCCGGCTATTTTTCTGTTTTGCAGTTCAGGCAAGGCCGGGTTTGAACCCGCCACCTTGGTATATGGGGGCCAGCGCCCTACTCGATGAGCTGCCCTGGAGGGTCAGTTATTAGCTAAACTCATGGTTGCTGCTTTCTAACATTCCTATCCACCCAGAGTGAAAAGTCTGATTGGAATTAAATATGTGTGTTAACTTTAGTTATGTAGACATTAAATTGTGTTAACTGTTTCTGTTTTGAGCCGCTGTCAAGAATGGGAACTACTTTCATAGAAAGTATATGCTGAGCCAGTGTGTGGTGGCTCACACCTATAATTGTAGCACTCTAGGAGGCCCAGGCTTGAGTGGGCCTGAACAAGAGTAGCCTGAACAAGAGTGAGACCCTCATCTCTTAAAAAAAAAAAAATAGCCTGGCCTTGTGGCAGATGCCTGTAGTCCCAGCAACTGGAAAGGCTGAGGCAAGAGCAAGATTGGGTGAGCCCAAGAATTTGAGGTTACTGTGAGCTATGATGTCACAGTACCAAGGGTGACAAAGTGAGACTGTCTCAAAAAAATAAAAGAAAGAAAGAAGGAAAGAAAGTAGATGCCAAGAATCCCAGGCTTTCGTGTTAGGTTTAGGAATCTATTTTTTTTTTTTTTTTTGAGACAGAGTCTCACTGTGTCACCCTCAGTATTGTGCCGTGGCATCATAGCTTACAGCAACCTCCAACTCTTGGACTTAAGCAATTCTATTGCCTCAGCCTCCCAAGTACCTGTGACTATAGGCGCCTACCACAATGCCTGGCTACTTTTTGTTGCAGTTGTCTTTGTTGTTTTAGCTGGCCCAGGCTGGGTTTGACCTGCCAGCCTCGGTGGTGACTGGTGCCATAACCTAAACCTGTGCCGCTGGCACTGAGCCAGGTTTAGGAATTTGTTAGTAGACTGGAAACCATTTGGCCTTAGGGTCAGTTTGAAACTGGTGTCTTCTTTTTAAAAAGGAATTACACCTTAATTAAACCTGCCCCAGGTTAGAGACCATTCCCTTCTCCAGCATTCTGAGATTTCATATTTTGTGGTCTTTTATCTTTTAGTCTTGTCTCCATCTCCAAGACAATTGAAATCCCATTCTTTCTGATTCTCCATTACTTTCAAATCTGAACAAACTTTCAAACTGTCAAAATGTTGGGTTTTGGGCTCAGCGCCTGTGGCTCAACGCCTGTGGCTCAACGGGCTAAGGCGCCAGCCACGTACACCTGAGCTGGTGGGTTCGAATCCAGCCCAAGCCAGCCAATCAACAATGACGGCTGCAACCAAAAAATGGTTAATCATTAATACTAGGGCAAAGTTTCACACATTGTGACTATAGATGATGTAAATGGGAGTGAGATTTGGCAGTGGTTTGGTCCACTGTTCTCACACGACCAGGAGAGTAGAAGGGGGCAGTTCTGGATTTGGAGAGAAGGCCATGATAGTAAATCATTATCATCTGCATTTTGGAGGAACGAAGACTAAGGCTCAAAGAAGCTAACCCAGTTGTTTTCAGTTCTGGCTGCATGTCAGAATTATGTGGAGGATCTTTTTAAAAATAGTGAGTACTGGCTCGGTGCCTGTGGCTCAGCGGGCTAAGGCACCAGCCACGTACACCTGAACTGGCAGGTTCGAATCCAGCCCTGGCTCGTCAAACAACAATGACGACTGCAACCAAAAAATGGCCAGGCGTTGTGGCGGACGCCTGTAGTCCCAGCTACTTGGGAGGTGGAGGCATGAGACTCGCTTGAGCCCAGGAATTGGAGGTTGCTGTGAGCTGTGATGCCACAGCACTCTATCCAGGGTGATAGCTTGAGGCTTTGTCTCAAAAAAAAAAAAATGTTGGGTTTTGCCTTAATTTGACCTTTTACAACTTCCACATCAGAGCCTTAGGAATATGCACTTTCTGGATTTCAGTCTTGTTCAATGGACAGTTTAATGGAATCAGAAAAGTGAGAGAATAAATGACCTATTTTTTTTTTTTAAACAGAGTCTCAATTGCCCTGGGTAGAGTGCCGTGGCATCATAGACAGCAACCTCCAACTCTTGGGCTCAGGCAATCCCCTTGCCTCAAGTTTTTCTATTTTTAGTAGAGATGGGTCTTGCCTTTTGGTCAGGCTGGTCTTGAACCTGTGAGCTCAGTCTATCCACCTGCCTTGGCCCCCCAGAGTGCTAGGATTACAGGCATGAACCACTGCGCCTGGCCTTAAATGACCTATCAAATGTACCTATCATCTGTTCCTTGGGGCAGTGTTCAGTTTGCTATAAGACTTTTCACTTCCCTGAGAGAGAAGGGATGGAGAGGGAGGGCATTTCCACTGACTTAATATTCCACAGAAAAAGCTCTGTAAAGAAAATCATCTGATCATCTTCTGTTTATATCCTGGCTCAGGTGGGGACTTGCTCTATAATTTGCCTTTGTCTCACTGTGGTGGGAGAGAAGGGGAAGAAATTTTACAAAATCCTAGGACTCAGTCAAGGCTTTTCTCCCCTGGTTTCTATCTATCATGGTAATCTTTTTGTTGAGAGAAATAAGGAACCTAAAGGCTTTTATTATGCCCTTAAATCTGCTTTTATTTTTTCTTTTAGCAAGTACAAGCGCTGAATGGGGGTTAGGATTTTATCTGTTTTCTGTGACAGTTCATAGTTCTTAGCCTCTGGGCTTGATAGTTGACTTGCCAGAAGGTCTGATAGAGGAGTGGAGAGACAGATTGTTAAGACTCAGAAGTTACAGAGACTGTGACATTCTAGAATGGTCATCTTCAACCTTATTGTCACCAGGGACCAGTTTCATGGAAGACAGTTTTTCCATGGACTGGGGATGGTGGCTGGGGAGGGATGGTTTGAGGATGGTTCGGGGATGGTTCAAACACATTACATCTCCTCCTCAAATCATCAGGCATGAGATTGTCATAAGGAGCATGCAGCCTAGATCCCTTATATGCACAGTTTACAGCAGGGTTTGAGAATCTAATGCTGCCATCTGTCAGCTGACAGAAGACAGCGCTCAGAAGGTTATGCAAGCAGGCTGTAAATACAGGTGAAGCTTTGCTTGCTTGCCCACCACTCCCTGGCTGTCTGGCCAAGTTCCTAACAGGCCACTGGTACAGGTTCTAGTCCGTGGCCTGGGGGTTAGGGACTGCAGTTCAAGAGGATTTCCTTCTTACCACTACTGTCCAGTAGAACTCAGTTTTTTTGTAAAATACTGCTTATATAAACAAAATAACTCCTTGTAGAATCTACTTAACTCTTAATCTGACCTAGATAGAAGCTATTTGAGAATTGAGGTCAGGGCATCTTCTCATCTTGATTTCTTTTCTGGGCTTTCTCCACCTTATCTCTTATGTGACTTGTAATTTAGTCAGTTTACATTCACACTGTGTGCATATGTATATATGAGGAAACCATGTGTATGGAAACTGTGGAACCAAAAGAGTCTGCTTTTGCCCTAGGGACTCTTTTAGCAACTTAGAGTATAATATATAATATCCCTAGGGCATAAGAGAGTCCAGATGAGTGTTGTTATTATTATTATTATTATTTTTGTAGAGACAGAGTTTTACTTTATCACCCTCGGTAGAGTGCCATGGCATCACACAGCTCACAGAACTTCCAACTCCTGGGCTTAGGTGATTCCCTTGCCTCGACCTCCCAAGTAGCTGGGACTGCAGGTGCCTGCCACAATGCCTGGCTGTTTTTTTGTTGCAGTTTGGCTGAGGCCGGGCTTGAACCCGCCACCCTTGGTATATGGGGCTGGCGCCCTGCCCATTGAGCCACAGGCGCCACCCTTTTTTTTGAGAGAGAGTGTCAAGCTGTCACCCTTGGTAGAGTGCCGTGGCATCACAGCTCATAGCAATCTCTAACTCTATGGCTCAAGCGATTCTCCTGCTCCGCCTCCCAAGTAGCTGAGTCTACAGGCACTCGCCACAACGCCTGGCTATTCTTTTGGTTGCAGCCGTTGTTGTTTGGCTGGCGAACCTGCCAGCTCAGGTGTATGTGGCTGGTGCCTTAGTCACTTGAGCCACAGGTGCCGAGCCTAGATGAGTGTTTTTTTAAATGTAAGTTTTGGCCCAATGTGTAGAAAATCAATTTAGTGGATTGCTATAAATAAAAAAAGAAATTTAAATGGAATAGAAAATATGAAATGCAATACTTATTAATAATAGTAAATACTATTTATTATTTCATGAATTATCACTGTATTATACATGCAAACATTAGTCTACTAGGTTTCAATTGAAAAGAGATTTCTTAATAGGCTCATAGTCAATACAATATGGAGAAAAATGTTCTAGGTCCCAAAGAGTAGTGTTTAAAATTCTAATCCTCTGAGGCCAGGCATCATGCCTGTAATCCTAGCACTCTGGAAGGCCAAGGCGAGTGGATTGGTTGAGCTCAGGAGTTCCAGACCAGCCCGAGCAAAAGCAAGACCCCATTTCTACTAAAAATAGAAAAACTTGCTGTGCATTGTGGCAGGTGCCTGTAGTCCCAGCTACTTGGGAGGCTGATGCAGGAAGATCACTTAAGCCCAAGAGACTTAGGTTGCTCTTAGAGACTAAGCTATGCCAGGGCAACAGAGTGAGACTCTGTCTCAAAAAAAAAAAATCTAAATAAATAAATTAAATTAAAAAAAATTTTAGTCTTCTAATGGTCAGATGCTCTGTCTAAACAGACATTCCATGATGGATTTTATCTAAGGAATCACACATATTATGCCTACTTTTCGATAGTCACAGTGTGCTCAATGAATTGTTTGAAAAATCAATCCTGCAGGTAAAGTGTTGACCAAATTTATTTGACCACAGAACATTTATCTCCCAATATAATGCTTTTCAGCATTCTGAGGAATGAGTGTGTAGAGGAATGTACTGTGGGAAACATTGATCTAGATTTGTTATCATAAGGAAAAGTTCTATCTGTTCAGTCTGGAAGCTTTTGTATACTGTATAGGGTCTGCATTCTAAAAAATATTCCCCCTACTACCACAACACAATAGGACTTGATTTTCTGTTGTTGAAATAAGACAGAGGTGAGTGGACGGTATCATATTGTGGGTTTTGAGAAGGGTGAAGGTAGAACATGGGGATGTAAGTCCTCTTGTCTAGAATCATGCTGAGAGGGGGTGCTATTCTGGTAGGTAGAATTTCTTCCTGAGAAAGAAACTTTTAGGGTGACCAGGGTCCTAAATACTGAAATTCTTTTTTTTTTTTCTTTTCCTTTTTCTACAGATGTGGGACCTCGGAAAAGGCCTAAAGATTCCCCAGCTATACCAATCTGGAGTGGTTGTCTTGGTTCTTACTGTGCTGTCCTCTGTAGGGCTGGCAGCCATGTGAAGAGCTGAAGTTCCCAGCATCATTTTCTTACAAATTATGACATTGACCTATCTTCCTTTTTGTCATTCTTCTCTCCAGCCAGGGCAAAATATTTTTTTAGATGCTTTTCTGCTTGTAGATCCCCTTGGAGCTCAGTAGTAGTAGAGTACCTTGTAGAGCCATAGTAGTGGAAAAGGATGTAGTGTTCCCCTTATTTCTAAAGATGGAGTGGCTGCAAAAACTCCCTTTTCCTACCTACAGCTTGCAGCCTACCCTGGGTCTAGGAGCACTTATTCTCTCTCCATATTGGGCACTGATTTGTGCTGAGGGTCAGCTTTTTGCTCCTTCCTCCTGAGAGAGTAGAAACAATGCCAGCACTGTGGCTGCTGCTCTAGGGACTGGGGTGGAGTGGGGTGGGGGGCGAAGCTTTGGGTGCCACTGCTTGTGGGTTGCTGTCTTAAAGGACAGTTCTGTTCTTTGGTCACAGCCCAAGCTTTTAACACCTACACAGTGCGACTAAGAGAAGAAAGGTGGGGGTGGAGGGGAGTTAGCCTGTCCCAGTGATACGGAGATAAAGAGGGTGAGTTGGTTCTTGGAGCAGGTGCTTTGGAGAGAAAAATTTACAGCTTTTAATATCAGTTGAAGATCCAGAAAATTATCATTTAACATATGAAGGTTTATTTCCTTTTGCTGCATTTTTTGAGTAATCTCTTACTTTCATGTTTTCTAATCCAAGTTCATGTACCATCTTTTTCTGAAAATAAATTAAAATACTCAATTTATCTTTGCCTCTCCTTAAACTCTAGAGTAACCAAGAGAATGGATTCTGAGGAGGAGTCAGTTTCCTCCCCCCTTGCTTGGATCTTAGGCATTCACACATACTCCCATCCCAACCTGCAATCTGACTTTTCCCAGGAAGGACACAGTTCGTCCTACAGCTGACTACTGGAAAGACTTTCAGAGAATTGAATAAATATTAGTGAGAGATTTAAATACCAGAGAGAAGGAAGGAGAACAAGAAAAGAAGTTAAGCACTTAGAGAGCTTTTGGGTTATTATAGGCTCCAAAATCCCAATAGGAATTTATATTATAAGTCTCCTGGTATAGTTAGGAAACTATAATCCACTGAGGGATATACAGGACCATTGTAGGTAGCTGCTAAGGGATAGAGGCCTCAAGATCAGATCTAGGGAGAAAGGAAAGTAGAGATTAAAAAAAGAAGGGATTGTTGAAAACCTGGCAAAAATGTATAATTTAATAATAAAACCTGCTGCTTTTTTGATCTAAATAGGCCAGGCTTTGGGGTCTCTAAATCCTTTGGTAGGCATGCTGTTTTGATACTCTTTGATAACTCTGAGGTAAGACATCTATCTTTTCTGTCACTTTCAGTTGTTGGCCAACTAGTTAAAGCCATGGGTTAAAGAGGAGTCACAATGACAGCAGCTGGTGTCTGCTTGATAGGAAGACCTGACTTAAACTAAGACGGGGGACTTGTTGCCTCCATAGTTTTTATCGCAGCTCCCAAATAATCTCTGGCCCTAAGTGATGATCACTTCTTCCTTTTTGCTCTGCTGGCCCTGGGAAGTCCTTGTAGCCTTCCTCCAGTTTATACCAGCTGTTCTCTTTGTCCCTGGAGTGAGGGACAAAAGTTTGTGAGAGAACACTTGGCACTGGGACCAGGAAAGGTTTGGTGAGGTCATTAAATTTAATAGCCAGTGCTAGAAAAATGTAAAATGGGTTGATGGTATAGGCTGGAAAATGGATAAGGGACGTGACCTTTTTTGGTGTTTCCCTTCCATTTTGGAAGGACTGGAGGGGGGTGGGTGTGATAGAAAATCATGTTTGTTATTTCTGCCCTAAATGTCTACTTACCGTGCTTTTTTTTGAGACAGAGTCTCATTTTGTCTCATTTGTCTACCCTTGGTAGAGTTCCACGGTATCACAGCTCACAGCAACCTCAAACTCTTGGGCTCCAGAGATTCTCTTGCCTCAACCTCCCGAGTAGCTGGGACTGCAGGTGCCCACCACCAAGCCCGCTAATTTTAGAGATGGAGTCTCACTCTAGCTTAGGCTAGTCTCGAACTCCTGAGCTCAGGCAATCCACCCGTCTCAGCCTCCCAGAGTGCTAGGATTACAGATGTGAGCCACTGCTCCCGGCCTCCTATTTACCTGCTTAATTTTTTTTTCCTCTCTCAGTCCTTTCCATATTTTCAGTTTTCTAACTATGTAGAGGTGTCCCCAGAAGTCTCCATACACAGGGAAAATGGGAAATTGTAGCTAAATGTACCTTTATTTATGAAATATTCATTAACAAAATTTTACTTTTATTTGTGGAGCCACTTAAAAGCATGGTATTAAGGAAAAGATTTGAAACATGGATCATTTAAAGGAATGCATTTGAAATACAATTACTTGCATAACAACAGATACCTTGGAACATGTTCACCACTAGTAGAAGAGAAGACTGTGTGTGTAGAAAGAGGTGGACAATATTTAGAGAATATTTTGTAAAATTTTGTGCTTGTATGTATATTTGTATTTCTGTTTAGATATAAAGTTTTAGACAAGGGAAATACCTTCTACTTTTCTATTTGGGCTTTTCATACATTTTCTTCTTCACCTTCCCAAACACACATACATATATGCTCTACTAAACAATTGTGTTTCTGATTTTGAAGTTGTTAGTTGTATATGCTTAGAATGAAAAATTAGTGGGTCGATGTGAGGGACTAGTTCTTTTAGGTCATTCAGATCAACTTTCTCTTGGTTGTCTCTGGAGTGTAACTGACTCACTTCCTGTAGAAATGTGTTCCACCCCAAACCTTTGTCATTTTCTTTTCCCTACACTATTCCCCTCATCCTTGTTTCTCCTAATTATGTGTTGCAAAATGCAGTGATAGCAAGAAGAGAAAATCTGGCTGGGTGTGATACTCACATCTGTAATCCTAGCATTCAGTGAGGCTGAGGTGGTAGAATCACTTGAGCTTAGGAGTTCAAGATCAGCCTGAGCAAAGTGTAGCGCTCATCTCTACTAAAAATAGAAAAACGAGCTGGGTGTGGTAGTGCATGCCTGTCATCACAACTACTAGGGAGGCCAAGGAAGGAGGATTGCCTAAGCCCAGAAGTTTGAGGTTGCAGTGAGTTTTGATGACCCCACTGCTCTCTACCCAGGGTGACAGAGTAAGACTTTGTCTATAAAAAAAGAGAAATCCAAATCAGTGAAAGATTTAACAAAACAATGTTTATTTTCCAAATTTGCTTTACTCTCACCCTATAATTTCCCTGTTGCACAGTTCTGACTGGGGTGTCTTATTTACTTAATTCTCTAGACAGATTTTCTCAGTATGGCCCTTGGTTCTTACTGAGGTTCTATGTTTGCCTTTCTGGACCTCAGCTAGATGAGGACCATGTTCTTAGGGACTTCCAGTGGGCTCTTAGGAGATTTGGCTGGACTTTGGGGACCTGGAGTGTGACCTGCAGAAGGGTGTGGGCTTTGGAGTTCATCTGGGGAGTTGAGGTTGGCAGCTGGGGAGCATGGAATTACCGTTGGACTTGGTGCTTGTTGTACAGTCTTTGTGGTAGACTTCTTCCCTAGTTTCTTCTGACTGTCTGGATCATGGGGCTGTCCATGGCAGAGTGGAAGAGAATCATGTTTCTGGTTAGGCCCAGAGCATTCCCAATACACTTCAGAATTCTAACTGCCTTTCTTTCCATACCATAAGTAACAGGTCAGGTTTCAAATAAAAAGAGTTAAATTTGCAACCAGTGTAACATGGTTTCTTGTACCCTCAATGAATCCCCAACAATAAAAAAAAATAAAAAAAAAAAAGTTAAATTTGATTCCCCCAAACTCCCTTTGACATTAGATCATTTTCTACTGTTATGGATAAAATGTCCTTAGCTCCCCCTTCAGACCTTAGAAAATGATTAGGGAGGGGATAGGATAAGATGGAATTGATTAGAGGTTCCACCAGCTGCGATAATGGGCGTATAACAGTAGGCATTTGTTGAGGTTGAAAAGAAATGGAAACAATAGGATTTGGGGTTAGATGGGAAGAATAGATACCTTGCCTAAGATTTCAGGACGCAGCCCATTGGAGGCCTTAAGTAAATCAGGATTTTTCTGTATCCATTTGGTGAGGGAGGCAGCACCAGCAGTTGAACGTGATGTCAGGGTTACCCGAGCAGGGGGTATCTTCAAAGGCATTTGCCATGTGCCCATGAAGGAACCCCAAGGATTTGCCTGAAAGGAAAGGGATTCCTCAATATGAGTTCTCACTCCCAGGAATTGACCCATTGGTAGGACCACTCTATTCATCTAATTTCCATTCTTTACCTTTGGGAATGCATGTAATGAAATAAGACTGTATAATCTCCCCACTCTTCCTTTCCCCCCCTCCCTCATTTAGGTTACTCTAAAAATTTTCATCCCCTTTCTCTGCCTAGTTAAATTCTTTATCCTTGGGCTAAGTGTGGTAAAGGAATACCCACTGCACAAGTATCACTGAAAGGCATTTTTTTTTTTTTTTTTGCAGTTTTTGGCCGGGGCTGGGTTTGAACCTGTCACCTCCGGTGTATGGGGCTGGTGCCCTAATCCTTTGAGCCACAGGTGCCCCCCTGGAAGGCATTTTTTTTAATTAATTAATTACTTTTTTTTTTTAATAGAGACAGAGTCTCACTTTATCGCCCTCGGTAGAGTGCCGTGGCATCACACAGCTCACAGCAACCTCCAACTCCTGGGCTTAGGCGATTCTCTTGCCTCAGCCTCCTGAGTAGCTGGGACTACAGGCACCCGCCACAACGCCCGGCTATTTTTCTGCTTTGCAGTTCAGCTGAGGCCAGGTTTGAACCCGCCACCTTCAGTATATGGGGCCGGCGCCCTACTCGATGAGCCACAGGCACCACCCTGGAAGGTATTTTTAAATGCAGATCATTCATTACTTTAAGGACTTCTTTTTTTTTTTTTTTTTGAGACACTATGTTGCCCTCGGTAGAGTGCCATAGCATCACAACTTACAGCAACCTCAAACTCTTGGGCTTAAGTGATTGTTTTGCCTCAGCTTCCCAAGTAGCTGGATTACAGGCGCTCACCACTAACACCCAGCTTTTTTTTTGTTGTTGTTGTTGCTATTGTTTAGCTGGCCCGGGCTGGGTTTGAACCTGCTGGCACTGTAACCACTGTGCTAGAGGCACTGAGCCAAGGACTTCTTTTTTTTTTTTTCTGAGAGAGAGTCTCATCCTGTAGCCCTTGGTAGAGTGATATCACAGCTCACAGCAACCTCCAACTCTTGGGTTTAAGAGATTATCTTGCCTCAGCCTCCCAAGTAGCTGGGACTACCAGTGCCTGCCACAACGCCCAGCTATTTTTTGTTACAGTTGTCATTGTTTAGCTGGCCTGGGCCAGGTTTGAACCTACCAGCCTTGGTGCATGTGGCCAGCGCCATAACCACTGTGCTTCAGGCTCCGAGTCACTTTAAGGACTTCTAGGTGCTAAACACAACTCTGCCCTGTTGGATGAGTTCCGGATGTCTGGAATTCTAGGGCTCTCATGTTACAACATGAATTAGATTGAACTTTAATTTTCCATATAGTAGCTATGAGAGATTGCATATCTCTGTTCTATGCCTTAGTTCTTTTACTTTTCTTGATAGGAATGGAGATGGCTATCTCACCTTGGAACGGGGCACAGAGGGTAATAGATGACCACGATCATTGGTGATGATCTGAGTATAGCCTTCATGAGAAGAGATTCTCTGGAGTACAAATGGCAGAGACAAATGCTTGTGAATGAAAAAGAGGGAAGTGTCTAGGGAAGGGAGCTTGAATTAAGGGTGTGGTGAGAAGAGGACATGAGAGTTTAGAGAATGCTAAAAAGGAGTTAGGTGACCAGGCTTTATATACAGTATGATGAAAAGAACCAGAAGCTTGAGGGCGGCTCCTGTGGCTCAGCGAGCAGGGCGCCGGCCTCATATACCGAAGGTGGCGGGTTCAAGCCCGGCCTCGGCCGAACTGCAAAAACAAAAACAAAAAAAAAAAAAAAAAAAAAGAAAAGAACCAGAAGCTAGACTTATAGGTGCACTGAACACGGAATACCTCTTTTGTTGGCTTGGCAGGAGACCAGTTCTGTAGATACTTCGGTGAGAAAGCTTTTTCATACTGTGGAGAAAAAGAAGAGAATCCCTGTGAGGCTTGAAGGCCCCAAGTCCAGGAAATGATGACTAAGCTGTTCTTTAGATTTGAAGACCAAAGTCCTGAGCAACCAGATGGGCTTTAACTCTAACCATAACAAGGGTGTAATTTGTGTGTAGTCTAACATGGAACCAGTAGCCACATGGAACTGAAGCACTTGAATTCTGACTAGTCCAAATTAAAGTGCTTGTACACTGGATTTGAAAACTTTGCACAAAAAAAGAATGTAGGCTCGGCGCCTGTGGCTCAAAGGGATAAGGTGCCAGCCACATAACCTGAGCTGGCAGGTTCAAATCCAGCCCGGGCCCGCCAAACAACAATAATGGCTGCAACCAAAAAATAGCTGGGTGTTGTGGCAGGTGCCTGTGGTCCCAGCTACTTGGGAGGCTGAGGCAAGAGAATTGCTTAAGCCCAGGAGTTGGAGGTTGCTGGGAGCAGTGGTGCTATGGCACTCTACCTAGGGCAACAGCTTGAGGCTCAATCTCACAAAAAAAAAAAAAAGAAAGTAGAATATCTGATTATAATTTTTAAAATATTGGTTAAATGTTAAAATAATATTTTTGATTTATTGGGTTAAATTATGCATACACACACATATACATACATACAGGAGATGCCAAAAATGTACACGTTTTAAGAAAGGAAAAAAACTGTTAAAATTTTAACACTTAAGGGTGGCGCCTGTGGCTCAGTGAGTAGGGCGCCAGCCCCATACTCAGGTGGCGGGTTCAAACCCGGCGCTCGCTAAATTGCAATTAAAAAAAAAAAATTTTAACACTCAATATATACCAATAACAGAAGATGAATACAAGTCACATTTGAGCACCTCTTTTAATTACAAAAGTCAAATGTGACTTGAGTATTCATCTTTTGTTGTCAGTGTATATTGAATATAATGTTACTGCAGTTTTTTCTTTTTTTAAAATGTGTATATATTTTTGGCACCCTCTGTGTGTGTGGTGTGTGTGTGTGTGTATAGGGTGTCACTATGAAAATTTTGAGATGGACTCTGTTATGGTCCATTATTTCACTTCCAAAAAATGGTTGGCAGCAACTTTTATGATTCACCTGTGCAAGTTTCAACTTGTATCAGTTTTGCTGAGAGGGCTTCATTTGTTTCTGTCCTCGAAGAGTTTATGTTTCCTGATTTTTATGTATGTCAAAACTTAAGTAATGAAGTCTGGATGAAGTGGCTCACACCTGTAATCCTAGCATTCTGGGAGCCTGGAGTGGATTGCTTGAGCTCAGGAGTTCAAGACCAGCCTAACAAGAGTGAGACCCCATTTCTACTAAAAATAGGAAAGATAGCCAGGTGTTGTAGCAGGCACCTGAAGTCCCAACTACTCAGGAGGCTGAGGCAAGAGGATTACTTGAGCCTAAGAGTTTGAGGTTGCTGTGAGCTATGACATTACAGCACTCTACCCAGGGCAACAGAGTGAGACTCTATCTCTGTCTCACTCTTGCTCAGATTGCTCTTAAACTCCTGGCCTTAAGCAGTCCTTCTTCTTTGGGCTTACAAAGTGCTAGAATTACAGGCATGAGCCATCATGCCCAGCATAAATCTGTTATTTATTGAATTATATACATACATCTTTACCCTTTTCAAGTGTATAATTCAGTGGTAACAAATACATATATATATGTTATATATACACATATATATGTATTTTTTACATATATATTGCTGTATCACTCTCTTCAAATTAAATATATGAATTTGAAATTAATTTTCTTTTAAGTTTTTTCACATAACTACTGGAAATTTTTTTGGGGGGCGGGGCTGGGTTTGAACCCACCACCTCCAGTATATGGGGCCAGTGCCCTCCTCCTTTGAGCCACAGGCACTCCCCCACTACTGGGAAATTTTAATTGCATTGTGGCTCACACTCTTTATTGGGTACTGTGGTCTAGACCGGACGGTGGTAATCTGGGGCCCATGGTCCATCTCCATATTGCTGCCTATTTTGGGATGGCCTGAGAGCTAAGAATGGTTTTTATGAACATTATCAGTTAATTTGACAGAAGGGAACCCTAACTTTGAATCCTAGTTAAGTGAAATGTTTTCTCACCCCCCGAAAGTCCATTCTTTTCATTAGTATAATAAAAACATTTACTCAGTTATTATGTTTTGAGTTTGTCAAAAATTTTATGGAAAAATGTTTTCTCTCAGGCTCGGCACCTGTAGCTCAGTGGCTAGGGTGCCAGCCACATACACCAAAGCTGGTGGGTTCCAACCCAGCCCAGGCCTGCCATACAGCAATGACAACTTCAACAACAACAAAGTTTTCTCTCATTATATAAATACTTATTTAATATCTTTGACTTTGCTCCTTGGCAAATCCTACATGATTTATTCTTGCCTTTATTTATTTATTTATTTATTTATTTATTTATTTTGAGACAGAGCCTCAAGCTGTCACACTGGGTAGAGTGCTGTGGCATCACAGTTTACAGCAACCTCCAATTTCTGGCCTCAAGCAATTCTCCTGCCTCCACCTGCCAAGTAGCTGGGACTACAGGTGCCCACCACAATGCCTGGCTATTTTTAGTTGCAGCCGTTGTTGTTGTTTGGCAGGCCTGGGGTAGATTCGAACCTGCCAGCTCAGGTGTATGTGGCTGGTGCCTTGGCCACTTGAGCCACAGGCGATGAGCCTCCTCTTGCCTTTTATAGAAAAAAAAGTATTGACCTCTGGTTTACACTCTATAGAATTAACCCTGAGATGCATTTACATGTCCGGGAGCCTCTCTACCCTGAGGAGATAAAATATTATCTCACTCTACTCTCAGCTACCTATTCAAAGATCAGAATCCTATGAGAGAGGTCAATCCAAAGATAGAATCTGGAACGCAAAATTAAACGTTAAAGAGATGAAGAAAGAAAACTTACCTGGTTGGCACTGTAGTTAGTGGCCATGATCTTGTGCTGTTTACACTTGTTGCCTGGCAACTGCAGAAGACAGACCTTCTGGGACTACCTCCCAATCAGTAGGGGCTGCCTTTCTTTTATTCACTTCCTTGGCTCACACTGCCCCCATCCTTTCTCTCTGAAGCTTAGATTAATTTTTATTTTAGAAATGTGAGGAAGGGACTGAATAAACGTAGGACAATTAGCTGAATAACAGCCTTTCCTTTTTTCTAGCATAATTTACTCCTGCTCAAGAACTTCCAAGTTGGCTCAGCGCCCATAGCACAGTGGTTACAGTGTAAGGCTGGTAGGTTCAAACCTGGCCCAGGCTAGTTAAACAATGACAACTACAACAAAAAATAGCTGGGTGTTGTGGCAGGTGCCTGTAGTTCCAGCTACTTGAGAGGCTGAGGCAAGAGAATCACTTAAACCCAAGAGTTGGAGAGTGCTGTAAGCTGTGACGTCATTGCACTTTACCCAGGGGAGCATAGTGAGAATTATGTCTCAAAAAAAAGGAACGAAAGAAAAGAACTTCCAGGTTGTCTTTGGGTCTTTAACCACTTTAACAAACCATGTAACCTCAAGAGTTGTTCATTGGGCAGAGTGGGGTAACGTACCACAACTGTAATCCAGATACTGGGGTTTGAGTCTTTATTTAACATGGGAACATAGGAGCTATATGATATTAAACAACTGGCTTCCCTTCACTAAATATCTGTTGACGCATGTGTATTGTGGAGATAATAAAGTCTGCCTTTATAGGGTAAGTGAGATATAAGTATAATGAAGTGTCTAGACAATATCATAGCAGAGAGTTACTCAATACTGGCAAGATCCTGTTTGTGAAGCCCACTCCTTCAGTTTCTCAGGCAAAATACGTGTAACAAAGGAACATTGTTTAAAAATTGACTAGGTCAGCCAGGTGGGGTGGATCACTCCTGTAATCCTAGCACTCTAAGAGGCCAAGGCCCTGGAGGATCACTTGAGTTCAGGAGTTTGAGACCAGCCTTAGCAAGAGTGAGACCCTGTCTCTACTAAAAATAGAAAAATTAGCTGGGTGTGGTGGTGGGAGCCTGTAGTCCCAGCTACTTTGGAGGCATGAAGATCACTTGAGCCCAAAAGTTTGAGGTTGCTGTGAGCTATGATGCCATGGCACTCTAGCCTGGGGCAACAGAATGAGACATTGTCTCAAAAAAAAAGAAAAAAAAAAAAGTAAATAGCTCAACTCTGTTCCTAGGAGGAGAAATATATCTTGTCTTTGGTCCTTAAATAATTCCTGTTCCCTCTCTATCACTCTTTGAAATTATAGAGCCTAAAAGCAACAGGTGGTTAGTGTTGTCTGGGATAAGATGGAATCAGGTGCTAGGGCAGGGAGATTGAGCAGGGATCATGAAAATTGTAGAGTAAAAAGCTCCAGGGTTGGAGAGCTAAGTGGAGGTGCCAGAATACAAGCCTAATACATATTTGTGTAACCAGGCAACCCCTCTGAGACTCATCTAAAATGGTATTATAGTGCCATCTACTAGGTTGTTAGGAGAATTAATGAGAAAGTGGAGTGGAAACTGTTTTGTGACTTGCAAAGTCTGTTTATATAATGTGTCGAGATGAAAGGGAAAAACTAAAAAATAAGTTGTCCAAAGAAATAGACAATTGAGACCAGGAGAGCATTATAAGGGATAACTGTCAGTTCCTTCTCTTTTCCTTCTTTCCCTAAAGTCCTCATCCCAACCAACACACCAAGTATGAGAACAGTTCTACACTGCTAGAGATGGAATTAAAAACAGCTCTTGTTTTGTAGATTCTGGAGGTAACAGCTGGATAAATGTGAAGTCTGGGAAAAGAACTTGTGTGTGGAGTTCCCATGGTTTCTATCACTCTCTAGGGTGATGGAAGAGAGAGTTGTTGTTTAGACTAAGGACTATCTTTGCTCTAGGATATTCACTTTGGTTCGTAACCACAAATATTATTTCTCTTAGAATTCCAGTCTTTACCTGGTATACTCTCTTCTGCTTTTCTGATAGAGCTGTAATGATAGGTGATGACTGCACTGTTGTTTTTAAAAACTAGTTTTTATTTAATTGTTCATGGAGGAATTTCATATTTTCAGAAGTTTTTGCATTTCAGTGAAAAGAAAATTTCCATCTGACTTCAACTCCCAGACTTGCTCTTCAGAGACAACTGCTGTTACTGTTTTCTTGTATCTCCTTCCAGAAATATTCTATGGATTCAAACATTAATGAGAGCAAGCTGTCCACATTGTTTTATGATTTAGATATCCTGAGGATTATTTTTTTCATGATAGTACAGTATTCCATTTTTTATTTATTTATATTTTTTGAGACAGAGCCTCAGGCTGTCACCCTGGATAGAGTGCTGTGGCATCACAGTTCACAGCAACCTCCAATTCCTGGGCTCAAGCGAGTCTCCTGCCTTTGCCTCCAAGTAGCTGGGACTATAGGCGCCTGCCACAACGCCTGGCTATTTTTTTTTTTTATTTGGTTACAGCCATCATTGTTGTTTGGCTGGATTTGAACCCACCTGCTCAGGTGTACATGGCTGGCGCCTTAACCCATTGAGCGACAGGCGCTGAGCCATGATAGTACAGTATTCCATTTTGAGAGGCACCATAGTTTTACTTATTCAGACCAATACTGAGGACCATTTATGTAGGTAATTTACAGTCTTCTGCTATTTTTTTCTTTCTTTCTTTTTTTTTTTTTTTTGAGACAGAGTCTTACTCTGTTGGCCAAAGCTTAGATAGAGTGCCATGGCATCAGCCTAGCTCATAGCAAACTTTGGGGTTCAAGGGATCATACTGCCTCAGCTTCCCAAGTAGCTGAGACTACAGGCACCCACCATAATGCCTGGCTAATTTTTTCTAATTTTTTAATAGAAATGGGAGTCTCACTGTTGCTCCGACTGGTCCTCCTGCCTCAGCCCCCCAGAATGCTAAAATTACAGGCATGAGCCACCATGCCTGGCCTATAGTCTTCCACTGTTACAGACATGGCTGCAATGAAAATCCATATGTACAAATATATCTTTTTTTTGAGACACATTCTCACTTTGTCTCCTTTGTTAGAGTGCTGTGGCATCACAGCTCACAGCAACCTCAAACTCTTGGGCTCCAATGATTCTTTTGCCTCAGACTGCCAAGTAACTGGGACTACAAGTGCCCACTGCAATGCCTGGCTATTTTTAGAGACAGGGTCTCTTGCTCAGGCTGGTCTCGAACTCCTAAATTCAAGCAATCCACCTGTCACAGCCTTCCATAATACTAAGGTTACATGTGAGCCACTGGACTCAGTATATATATATATATATATATATATATATATACACACACACACACACACACACACACACATACATATGTGTGTATTTTAGGAACATATGTGATTTATAGACTGTATTTTTTATTTTTTTTGAGACAGAGTCTCACTATGTCACTCTCAATGGAGTGCTGTGACATTACAGCTCACAGCAACCTCAAAATCTTGGGCTTAAGCAATTCTCTTGTCTCAGCCTCCCAAGTAGCTAGGACTACAGGTGCCCGCCACAATGCCATGTTATTTTTTGATTGCAGTTGTCATTTTGTTTAGATGGCCCAGGCCAGGTTTGAAGCTGCCAGCCTTGGTGCATGTGGCCAGCACCGTAACCATTGTGCTATGAGCCTATAGACTGTATTTCTAAAAGTGCTTTGCAAGGTCAAAAGGGTTTGTGCATTTAAAATGTTAGTAGATAGGCCAGGTACAGTGGCTCATGCTTGTAATCCTAGCACTCTGGGAGGTGTAAGTAGGTGGATCACTTGAGGTCAGGAGTTCTAGACAGGCCTGAGCAAGAGTGAGACCCCAGTCTATACTAAAAATAGAAAAACTAGCTGGGCATTGTGGTGCGCTCCTGTAGTCCCATCTACTCAGGAGGCTGAGGCAAGAGGTCTCTTGAGCCTAAGAGTTTGAGGGTGCTATGAGCTATGATATTACAGCACTCTACACAGGGTGGCAGAGTGAGACTTTGTCTCAAAAATAAACAAATTTTAAAAAGGTGATAACTTTTTCACAGCCAGTCATCAGTTTTAGTGTAGTTTTCCAAATATGTGGAAAACAAGAAATAGAAATAATAAATAGAAATACATGTATTTTATTTCTATTACCTTTTACATAAATTATACTTTTTAAAATATAAGATTTTTATTTTTGGATAACATCCTTGCATCTTATTGACTTAGAACTTTCTTACTGTTTTTACACCTGCATAATATTATATTGATGATATCTTATCAGTTTCTTATTTTTGGACATTAGGTTGTTGCATTCTAACTTGCTATTACAATGCAGCAATGAATAATTTTGTTTATGTGCCATTTTGTGTGTGAGTATATTTGTAGCATAGGTTTATAGAAATGAAATTGTGAGGTCAAAGAGTATATATATTTTGATAGATATCACTAAATTGCTTTCCATAAGGATTAAACCCCTCTCCAGTCATGTAGGAGAGTTCTCTGGCAGTTCTTAAAGCCTTGATAGGTTGATTAGATCTCCAAGTTGTTTGCTTTCATCCCAAATCACTTCCCAGATAGTAAAGGGATTCATAGTGCTCCCTCAGAAATTTGTATTGTTAGAAAAAACACCTTATTTAATTCTTTCTAATTTATAATAAATGAAGGTTAGCAACTTGAACTTTCTTTTTTTCTTTGAGACAGAGGCTCACTATGTCCCCCTTGGTAGAGTGCTGCAGCGTCACAGCTCACAGCAACCTCAGGCTCTTGGGCTTAAGCAATTCTTTTTTTTTTTTTGAGACAGAGCCTCAAGCTGTCACCCTGGATAGAATGCCATGGCATCACAGCTCACAGCAACCTCCAATTCCTGGGCTCAAGCAAGTCTCTTGCCTCCGCCTCCCAAGTAGCTGGGACTATAGGTGCCCGCCACAACCCCTGGCCATTTTTTGGTTGCAGCTGTCATTGTTGTTTGGTGTGCCCGGGCTGGATTCGAACCTGCCAGCTCAGGTGTACGTGGCTGGTGCCTTAGCCCGTTGAAGCCACAGGTACCGAGCCAGTCTCCATCTTTCTTTAAGGCTGCATAATATTCCATGGTGTGCATGTACCACAATTTATTAATCCATTCGTGGGTCGATGGGCACTTGGGCTTCTTCCATGACTTAGCAATTATGAATTGGGCTGCAATAAACATTTTGGTAAAGATGTCTTTGTTATAATGTGACTTTTGGTCTTCTGGGTATATACCTAGTAAAGAAATTATAGGGTTGAATGGAAGGTTTATTTTTAGATCTCTAAGCACTCTCCAAACATCCTTCCAAAAGGAACGTATTAGCATGCATTCCCACCAGCAGTGTAGAAGTGTTCCCTTTTCTCCACATCCACGCCAACATCTCTGGTTTTGGGATTTTGTCATGTGGGCTAACCTTACTGGGGTTAGGTGATATCTCAAGGTAGTTTTGATTTGTATTTCTCTGATGATTAAGGATGGTGAGCATTTTTTCATGTGTCTATAGGCTGTGTGCCTGTCTTCTTTGGAGATGTTTCTCTTCAAGTCCTTTGCCCACTCTGAGATGGGATCACTTGTTCTTTTCTTGCTAATACGTTAGAGTTCTCTGTGTATTCTGGTTATTAAACCTTTGTCGGAGGCATAACTTGCAAATATTTTCTCTCATTCTGAGGGCTGTCTGCTTGCTATACTTACTATGTTCTTAGCTGTACAGAAGCTTTTTAGTTTGATCAGGTCCCGGTAGTTTATTTTTGATACTGCTTCAATTGCCTGGGAGTTCCTCCTCATAAAATATTCACCCAAGCCAATTCCTTCAAGAGTTTTCCCTGCACTTTCTTCTAATATATTTTTTTTTAATAATTTTATTGAATCATAATTATGTACATTGGTGCAATCACAGGGCACGATTCATATACATTCAGAAATATTTTGATCATACTGTTACAGATATCCTTCATGGCATTTCCTTGATCACTATATA
>CAUYON010088981.1:0-28373 GCA_963573935.1 Arctocebus calabarensis
CAGGCACTTATAATCCCAGCTACTTGGGAGGCGGAGGCAAGAGACTTGCTTGAGCCCAGGAATTTGAGGTTGCTGTGAGCTGTGATGCCACAGCACTCTATCCAGGGTGACAGCTTGAGGCTCTGTCTCAAAAAAAAAAAAGCAAGAGACCGAACCCTGAAAACAAACCACGATTACCAGGCCAGAGTACAGAAAATGAAACTTTGTTTGGGTTTGGTGTTTCCTCACACATGCCCAGCCCCTTCAGCCTGTTCCTGAGGAAGCAGTGGCACAGTCTTCCTCGGGGATCCCAGAACCCTCTTTCAGCTAATAATCTGGTTGCCCCTCAGGGAGCCCCGTGGTTCCTGGGAAGGCCTTCACCTTGCTTGAGTTTTCTCCAAAATCCAGTCCACAAACTTGACCACATGGGTGTAGACACCTGGCCGCTCCCTTTGAGCGCAGCCCTCGCCCCAGCTGGTGATGCCCACCAAGTGCCAGACCTCGTCGTATTTGCAGGACAGGGGTCCCCCTGAGTCTCCCTGTGGCAAGGGGAGAAAAGGCAAGCGCACAGGTCAGGTCAGACACTTCCCATCTGAGATGCATTTTGCTCAGAACAATTTCCCCTAACATGTTACCCTGGCCCTTTGCTGCACATCGTAGAAGCTGATTGCTTTTTTTCATTTAGTAAAAAATGATTAATTGACCTCAGATTTCCGAAGAAGTACAATAAGTACACTGTGTCCTTTGCTGCTTGGCAGAAGGCTGCTTTTTAAAATGTATTAAACCTTTGCGTATATTCAGTGGGTTGAAAAGACCCTTACCTTACAAGCATCCTTCCCACCTTCCTTGTAGCCCGCACAGATCATCTTGTTGGTTATTTTATGCCTTCTGTATCTCAGCTGACAGTCCTCATTTGTCATTAAGGGTATCTTGACTTTCTGGAGAGTGTTTTGTATTTTGTCTAAAAAACAGTTTGTTTTTGGTTAGCGCTTAACTATATATTATACACAGATTAGACATAAAGTTCATGTGTAATTCACCATGTTAAACTATTTTAAATTGCACATGAACTTCATGTCCACCCTGTATATATGTATGTACATGCTTAAAATCAAGTTCATACCTATATGAAAACCCAGACAGAAAAAACATTAGGTTAACTAACCTCTCAGACCTTTTACGAGTATAAAGATGACATTATTCCCACTATTGCAGTCACCATTTTGTTAATGTTAATTTGGTCAAAATTAATTATGGCTCTAACTGGAATAACTTCTCAGAGAAAGTAACTGGATAACAGGCTAGAACATTTACTGAAAGGTTCTAAGTTCCACATTAAAATTCATTAAGCAAAAGTAGTCTTTAAAGAGATTTAGTCATATTTAAAATTCCCAATCATAGATGGTAGTTTTAGCTTCACTTGAGTGATTTTCTCTTTCCAGCCCCGTTAATACCCTTCCTGCAATCGGATGTTGTGGTTTCACTGCATTTTACCACATGCCTTGACAGAGCAGAGAAGGTTCTGCTCTTTTTAGGGTGCAGCCTATGTAAAAACATCATTTTTTTACCTCTTAATTTTCTGTACCCCCATCCTGTCACCCAGCAATCTGTGTATATTGCATGTTGATCTCCTTTTGAAGGTAGGCAGATGGGTCGCTGAGAATCTACATTTGAAAAATCGTCATTTAGTTTTCAGAAGCAAAATGTCTTTTCCAGAAGAAACTCTCTTCTTCCACTTGACACTCTTTGTGCTTTTTAAAAATTTATTATAGATGGTTTCTGCCTTATGGCAGTGTATTTTCTTTTCTAGACACAGTTTCACTCTGTGACCCTAGGTACAGTCCATAGCGTCATAGCTCACAGCAACCTCAAACTCTTGGGCTCAAGCCATCCTCCTGCCTCAGCCTCCCAAGTAGCTGGCACTACAGGAACTGGCTACCATACCTGGCTAGTTTTTCCATTTTTAGTAGAGACAGAGTCTTGCTCTTGCTCAGGCTGGTCTTGAACTCCTGAGCTCATGGGATCCTCCTGCCTCGGCCTCCCTAGTGCTGGCATCACAGGCGTGAGCCTCTGTGCCTGCTCCTGCAGTCCTTTTTGTTCCCCACGTTCAGCTTTACATATCACACAGCCCAGGATGAGCCAATCCTCCCCACAGACCCCTTCATGCCCACTAAGCGGGGTACTCCATGCAAATGTCTCAATCGCTGTGACCTTAACTTCTTCTGTCCCTAAAAGGGAGATATTAAACTAAATGATCTTTACCATTGCAATTCACTATAAATTATGTCATTCCTATGCATAGCCTGAAAAACTATGAAGAAGCCTGAAAAAAACTTATCTCTTCACCCACATTCTCGGCCTTAACAGATGGCACTAGACCCCCCCCCCCCGCCCATCCCCCTTTCCTGATGACACTGGGAAGAGACTGGTAGGGTCAGGCCATGAATCGGGTGGTGATAAACGTTTTTCTCTAGGTCACCATCACAGGTAACTTTCCAATCACAACTCTACACACCTGTGTAATTCATTGTGGTTTCCAGTTTCAACAAGGCAATATCATACCCACTTTCTGCCATTTTATATTGGTCGTGAATTATTATTTCTTGAACCCCAAAGAAAAGTGTGTCCTCTCTTATTTCGGACTGATTTAAGATGCCGCTGTACACACGCAAAAGTTGAGGTGACTCCAGCCTGGAACAAACAACAGAGGGAAGGAAATTCCCTTTACCAAGTACTTCCCAAACGTTTTGAGCTGTGTGGCTATTTAACTGGCTATTACTAATACTTTCTGCCAATGCTGAACTTTTAGGTGGAAAAAGTGATTTCATTCCAAGACTTTTTCGGTCACACATTTGCCCTATAAAGAAGATGCCAAGCTATTATTTATATTAAGCATAAAAAGTGAGTGAATGCACTTTTCACACACACACACGCGCGCACACACACTTGAACTTCCAACCTCCCAACCCTGCCACCAACTAGCCATGTCTGAGAAATCCACCCGGACTTCCTGGCACTCTGTTTTCCTAAATGTAAAAGGTACAGGGAAATGTTGATCTCAGATGGATCCTTGAGTTCTGAGTGTGCTGCATAAGGTTCAAAACACAAACTAAAACACTCAAAACTGTATCTGGGAACCAGTCAAAGGATACTAACCTGGCAATGAGGAAGTCTGGCCAACTAGATCCCTGGGGACACATATATTCCCCCACTGGAGCCTTTACTTTTGCGGGGGAGGGGACAGACTCTCACTCTGTCACCCTGGGTAGAGTGCCACAGCGTCGTCATAGCTCACAGCATCCTCCAACTCCTGGGCTCAAGTGATCCTCCTGCCTCAGCCTCCTGAGTAGCTGGGACTACAGGCGCCCATCACCATGCGTGGGTGGTTTTTCTATTTTTGGTAGAGACGGGGGTCTCGCTCTTGCTCAAGCTGGTCTTGAACTCCTGAACTCTAGGGATCCTCCTGCCTTGGCCTTCTGGAGAGAGCCACCATGCCCAGACTACGCCTTAACTTTTGACCAACATTGAAAGTGATCTTAGAGGGAAATTCAGTTTGAGGTACATAATGAACTCTTTCTATATTTCCAAGGAGAGAGAGAAGGAGGCCAGGGGACATTGGACTCAGAGAATGGGAAATTCTCTGTGAGTTTAGTTCCACGCCTAACGTGCGAAACAAGACACAGAAGGTGGCATGCTTGGTACACAATAACCAGAAAGCCTCTCAGGGTGGGAACCCACTGAGACTGGACAGTGGGACAGTACGTGATCAGACACCATGTCCCTGCTACTTGCTCTGATGCTGGGAGACCATGAGCGCCTCTTCCTTCCCCTCCTCCACTAAAGAAATACCGTTGTCTACTGGTCACAGACCACATGCACATGTGACGATGGGGACTGGTACTGACCCGTACAGACAGTGAGCGGCTGTTACAATCCACTGGTTCCCAATGATGGAGCCCCCGCACAGGTGCCTCTGGGTGGGCGACGTGACATGCAGTGCCACCTGCCATGGCCACTCTCCATGAACAGACGCGCTTCCCCCAACGACCCTGGGCTTGATTTTGGTTGTACATGCTATAGCAGAAAGATGGCAGTGAGTAGCTTCCACCGCCTTCCTTAGTCATCGGTGAGTAAGCTCCTTCCAGAGCCAAAAGATTCAAACCCGCCAGCTCAGGAGTACATGGCTGGCACCTTAGCCCATTGAGCCACAGGCGCCAATCCAAAACCTTCCTTCAGTCCAAGAGTTTACCTTGACCCTGAGGTGTGGAGATTTTATGGTCACACTGACATAGCAAAACATGTGCCTGGAAATGGCAGTGACCATGTCACCTTATAATTACATTTGCAGAGAACACTGCATTCCTTGGGTGGTCCTACCAAGCCTCTGAGCCTCCTCTAAAATATAACACTAACTGATGGTTCCTTTAAAGCAGTGGGTGTCAAGAGCAGTCCCCAGACCTACAAGCATCCCCTGGGAACATGGTAGAAATGCAAATTCTTTTTGTGTTTGCTTGTTTGAGACAGAGTCTCCCTTTGTGGCTCTGGGTAAAGTGCTGTGGTGTCATAGCTCACAGCAACCTCAAACTCCTGGACTTGAGTGATCCTCCTGCCTCAGCCTCCTGAGTAGTGGGGACTACAGGCACTCACCACCATGCTCCACTAATTTTTCAATTTTTAGTAGAGATGGGCTCTTACTCTTGGTCATGCCGGTCTTGAACTCCTGAGCTCAAGTGATCCACCTGCCACAGCCTCCCAGAGGAGCAGTTCTCAACCTGTGGGTTGTGACCCACAGGAACATAAGGGTTGCAGCATTAGGAAGGTTGAGAACCACTGTCCCAGAGTCTTGGAATTACAAGCGTAAGGCACCTGGCCTCGAAATGCAACTTCTCAAGCCCCACCTCAGAGCCAGGGAGTGAGAAAGTCCCAGGGGATCCTTGCTTAGGTATGGGGACTCTGCTAGGAAGGAAAGGGGGGCTCCTTCCACTCAGTGGCTACTTTTGCCTCCTTTCCCCCTTTCCCCCAACTCAGGCCAAGCTTGGCTCCCAGTCACTCCTGTCCTATCCATGTCCAAACCAGGGCACACCTTCTGTTTGCGAGCCTCTTCCACCCTTTGGCCCTGCTGACAATTTGAGGGTCTCTTGGCCAACCTTGTTGCTAGCCAAGGACTTTGGCTCAGAATCATCCCTCTGGTTCTTTCTCCTCTTGGCTGCCCTGGACAGGACAACAGTCCCCTCTCTTTCTACTCCCAGGTTGGAGCCCAGCGCCCATCCGCCACAGGACCCCAACAGTGTGGGAATGGGAATGCCTTCTCACTCACGAGTGGACATTAGTTTCAGAAGGTCCTTTTGAAGATTTTAGCCATGTTTGAGAATTTCTGGGAAATTCTTATAGTTTTCCAACAGAGAAGTCAGCATGAAGGCAAAGTTGAAGGAAATCACTAGATAATCGTTAGCTAAAGTATGTTATAAAAAACTTAATAAAGTCCTCATGTGGGTATAGGTCAAAGCTCCTGTAATTCATTCTCTTATGTTTCTCAGTTTAAAGAAAACGCTGACATTTTCTGCGTCTAGTATGATCATGACTTCCATTTGATTCATTCAGTCGTAGTCACATGTTAACTTATAGGCTATTGGACAGTCAGCAATAAACAGTCTAAGAACTGTTGTTTCACGTAGCTCAATGAAAATCAGTAATAGTAAAGTTGTATGGTAATTCTAGGAGCCGAATTCAAGGTGTGTGCTCCTACGTGGGTTCTGTCCCTCAGAACAATTCTCTTTGCCTACAAAACATTTCTTGCTGCTATGCTCAGAAAGTGGCCACTGGGATGGAAACGTTGCTGATCTGATTTTTATTGTAACTCTTACATCATTATAGGTCTGTTTTAATCTAGACCACAGCGTTCCATCATTCTGGGCTGAATAGGAAGCCCCAGGTAAGCTCAGAACCAGTCCTCTGGGCTCTATTGAGGTCACGATCAATAAAGACCTCGAATAACAGACTTCTTGTTCCTGGTTCTGGTTACACTGGTGTCGGGAAAGGTGAGAGAATTTTACTTGCTGGGCTTGTACCTGTTCCAGTGGGCACCTGATCTTTTCCTTCCATCTCTTCCCATCTTAAAATCATATGGCTCCCCCAAGACTTCCCCTTAGAAAGGGTGTGAGTGGCTTGGCGCCTGTGGCTCAACAGGCTAAGGCGCCAGCCACGTACACCTGAGCTGGCGGGTTCGAATCCAGCCCCGGCCCGCCAAACAACAATGGTGGCTGCAACCAAAAAATGGCCGGGTGTTGTGGCGGGCGCCTGTAGTCCCAGCTACTTGGGAGGTGGAGGCAAGAGACTCGCTTGAGCCCAGGAATGGAGGTTGCTGTGAGCTGTGATGTCATAGCACTCTAACCTAGGGTGACAGCTTGAGGCTCTGTCTCAAAAAAAAAGAAAGAAAGGGTGTGAGTTCCTTGGCACAGCCCTTTCCCCGCCTAACAGTCTATGTTTATGGTTGTCCATTCATTTGAGGTGGGTGCTATGGACTTCGGGTGTTGGTTAATACTTCCTATGGCAGTGTCAGTGACTCTATGGGTCAGCCCGAGGCATGTAATTGGGTGGTGATTAGCACAAAGGGGGCGTGTCTCCCCTAGGCCTAGTCTGGCTAGAGTAACACAATCTCAAAAACTGGAATTCTTTCTTAACCCGGGTTAGTTCCGCTGGTGTAATTTTGTTAACTCATGTGCCCTTTTGTGTCTTTGCTTAGCAAGAAGGAAAGCTCCTGGGTGAGGAGAACAGCCAAAATAATGAACAACAAATTTTCTCCCTTGCCTATCCAGAAATGTCTTTGAATACACAAGGCGGGGGAATGCAGCAGACAGCCTCTGAGCAAGATGATTTGCAGCTTGGGGTGGACCCTCGGGCAACAGGTCCGTAGGTGTTAAAGCTTAATCACAAGAATAGGTAATCATCCTCGGTAGTGGAGGAGAGAGAGCACAGCCCGTGGCAATCCTGAAACACGCAGCATTGTCTAATACTCTCCTCACCTGTCGTGTACTGTCTCAATAAATAGCTACCTCGGAGGTTGCTCGGGGCTACCCTGCACTAACGGTTAGCCCGCCTCTTGCAAGCTTGTACTTCTAATCTGTGTCACGCCTGTTTCCTTTGTGCAGTGACAGCCACGGGGACAGGGCGTTAGGGGTCACGACACTACACAGTATTTTTATTTCCACCCTACCACACTTGTTACAAATTAGTAAAGCTCTGCCTTAACTTCTGCCAAAATCTCTAAGTTTACAGAACTCCTGCAGGGAATCTAAAAGAATGAAGCCCCTTGAGGGTATGCCAATATTTCTGGAACAGATACATAAAATTTCTTTCTTTCTTTTTTTATTAGAGACAGGCAGATTCTTGCTCAGGCTGGTCTCAAACTCCTGAGCTCCAGGGATCCTCCCACCTCAGCCCTGCCAGATACATAATTTTTCAAACATATGATCGTATTTATGTTTTACTTAAAAATCAGCCAATGAGCAGGAAAATGGTAAGTTGACAAACCAAGTGTTGTGTGATAGTTTGATTATAAGCAACAGTAAGAAAGGTCCTTGTTGTTGATAACAAGAAGCAGATACAAGAGGGTTGGCTCGGTCTGGGTTTCGCCATGAAATGCCAGTTGTATAGATATGTCAAATTAAAACATATATCTAATTAGTAGTAGGCAATGTAGAGTTTAGTCAAGATCCAATATTTTACCTTTAAAACAGGGTCAGCTTGGGTGACAGGAGCACTAGTAGAAAATTTAGACGATAGCTAAATTTGTTAATTTCTTGATTTTCACCCCTCTGTGGCTATTATGGTCACTCGTAGCTACAACACATGCAGTACAGGATGCCTCCTTTAGATGTATGTTCCACAAGTAACATTCTACTCACCATTATCCATTTTACACAACCTCAGTGTATAGCCAGAGATGCCTCCGCTCCCATGAAGTATTTTCGTTGGGGATCCATTGGCAGAAAGCTTTAAGTAACATTTGCCCCTGCAGTTGGAAGCAAAATGGTATAAACATAATGCACCTCACAAGTTAGACAGAGGCATCTCTGGAACGCTCACTAGGCCTTACTTCCCTTCGTGGCAAGAGCCTTGAGCCGGAGAATAGGTAAAGAACTGGCAGCGGATGGCGTTGGTGCACATTTTCTGGCAGGCTTCGTGACCTTCCACATCGAGGATGTCCAGTTCTTCTCCCAGAAAATCGGTGTCGTGGTAAAATGAAGAATGGCAGAAAACTAGACGGCAGGTGACAAGTCAGAGGAGACATGGCCTCAGCACCCCTGAGGGTCTGATAGTGTCCAGCAGAATAAAACCGTCTGTACTCACCCGGAACGCTGTGTCTGCAGTGCTGCAGACTGAACCCCGAAAGAGCTTTGCTCTTTTTAAAGCGTGCACTTGGTAATCCACTCTCAGATGTTTTAAGGAGGCAGAGATTTCTAACCAAAAAAGAGGGGGAAAGATAAATATATTCCATCAGACATATCAAAGGGAAAAATACCCTTTTTACTGCACATAGAGAAGGTAAAGCCAGCTCGTGTCGGCACTCAACAGCGACGATCTTCCCATTTTGAAAGGAATTCACTTCAGGAGTCGCTGAGTCACACCATGATCCATGGGTGTAGACCAGTGGTTCTCAACCCTCCTAATGCCTCCTAATGCTTCGACCCTTTAATACAGTTCCTCATGTTGCGGTGACCCCCAAGCATAAAATTATATTCGTTGCTACTTCATATCTGTAATTTTGCTACTGTTATGAATCATAATGTAAATATCTGATATGCAGGATGGGCTTAGGCGACCCCTGCAAAAGGGTCATTGACTCCCAAAGGGGTTGTGACCCACAGGTTGAGTACCGCTGGTGTAGGCAAATTTTCAAAAGTAAACCACTTGGCTCTGTAAAGATTTTCTGAGTTGCTGTACTGCCAAGATTCCCAGTATTTTCCCTTTTTATTTCCTTCCTGTGATCACTCCCAGCCTATCTACCTCAAGGATTCAAGCATTTTCATGTTGCCTACAAATCTCCTGTCCACAGTTATAAGGGGAAACGTGAGTTTCACTGTGACTCCACACCCAGACAGCACCTTCTGGAAGGGACTGAATTTTCCTAAGTAGGACAAAATCACAGTCTAAAGCAAAGCTGCCTAAAAGAACATGCTAGAATGATGAAAACATTCTATATCTGTGACATCCAATAGCATAGCCACATGTGACTGCTGAAGGCTTAAAATGTGGCTAATTTAGCCAAGGACATGAATTTTTAGTTTTATTTAGTTTTAATTAATTTCCAATGTAAATAGCTGAGTCTTGGCTTGTAGTAGTCATGTTGCAAGCATGCTCTGTATTAAAGATCAAATGTATTACCCTTCTTATAGGTACTGATTGGTAATTATAAAAGGGAATAAGACAGAAAAAAAGGGCAGAGATTACACAAAATTGCAAATTAAAAAGGCATCTTTCTAATTTATGAATTTATTATTATCTTATTTTATTTTTTGAGACAGACTTACTCTGTCACCCTGGGAAGAGTGCCATGACTCTTCTTAGCTCACAGCAACCTGAAACTCCTGAGCTCACGTTAGACTCCTGCCTCAGCCTCCCGAGTAGCTGGGACTATAGCCACCTGCCAGCACACCTGGCTAGTTTTTCTATTTTCATAGAGATGGGGTCTTGCTCTTGCTCAGGCTGGTCTCAAACTCCTGAACTCAAGTGATCCTCCTGCCTTCACCTCCCGGAGTGCTGGGATTACAGGCATGTGCCACCACCTACTTCTTTAATTCCTAAACTTAAATTTCCAGCTCCCTCTGCTTCTGGTTCAATGATCTTAAACAGGGCATTGGACAGAGTTGCCTCCTAGTGGCCATTCTTATTCTCTTCATTCCATTTAGAATTAGACAACTCTCCCCTATGGAAGGCAGAGACCTCCATAAGCTGAAGAAAAACAGGAGCCTTCGGGAACACTGGATTTGTAGTCTGTCTGTGGGGATAAATAGAGAGAAGAGCTAGGAATTCTTCCCAACTTTTATCCTTTATAGACATTTGGATTAAATTTTTAGTTACTCAGAATCCTCTTTTTTTTTTTTGAGACAGAGTCTCACTCTATTGTCCTCAGTACAATGCCATCATGTCATTGTAGCTCACAGCAACCTCAAACTCTTAGGATCAAATGATCCTCCTTCCTCAGCCTCCCAAGTAGCTGGGACTACAGGCACTTGCCACCATTTCTAGATAGTTTTTCTAGTTTTAGCAGAGACTGGGTCTCACTCTTGCTTGGGCTAGTCTCAAATTCTTTTTTTTCTTTTTTTTTTTTTTAATTAAATCATAGCTGTGTACATTAGTGCAATCAGGGGGTACAATGTCCTGGTTTCATATACAATCTGAAATATTTTCATCAAACTGTTTAACATAGCCTTCATGGCATTTTCTTAGTTATTGTATGAAGACATTTGTATTCTGCATTTAGTAAGTTTCGCCTGTACCCTTCTAAGATGAACCATAGGTGTGACCCCACCAATTACCCTCCACCCACCCTCCCCCCTCCCCTCCCTTGCCCCTTTCCCCATATACTTGTGCTATAATTGGGTTATAGCCTTCATATGAAAGCTACAAATTAGCTTCACAGTGGGGCTGAGTACATTGGATACTTTTTCTTCCATTCTTGAGATACTTTGCTAAGAAGAATATGTTCCAGCTCCATCCATGTAAACATGAAAGAGGTAAAGTCTCCATCTTTCTTTAAGGCTGAATAATATTCCGTGGTATACATGTACCACAATTTATTAATCCATTCGTGGGTCAATGGGCACTTGGGCTTCTTCCATGCCTTATCAATTATGAATTGGGCTGCAATAAATATTCTGATACAGATGTCTTTGTTATAATGTGATTTTTTGTCTTCTGGGTATATACCTAGTAAAGGAATTATAGGATGGAATGGCAGGTCTATTTTTAGATCTCTAAGTATTCTCCAAACATCCTTCCAAAAGGACCGTATTAGTTTGCATTCCCACCAGCAATGTAGTAGTGTTCCCTTTTCTCCACATCCACGCCAACATCTCTGGTTTGGGATTTTGTTATGCGGGCTAATCTTACTGGAGTTAGGTGATATCTCAAAGTAGTTTTGATTTGCATTTCTCTGATCATTAAGGATGGTGAGCATTTTTTCATGTGTGTGTGTAGGCCATGCTCCTGTCTTCTTTAGAGAAGTTTCTCTTCAAGTCCTTTGCCCATCCTGAGATGGATCACTTGTTCTTTTCTTGCTAATATATTTGAGTTTTCTGTGGATTCTGGTTATTAAACCTTTGTCAGAGGCATAACCTGCAAATATTGTCTCCCATTCTGAGGGCTATCTGCTTGCTATACTTACTATATTCTTGGCTGTACAGAAGTTTTTAATTTGATCAGGTCCCAGTAGTATATCTTTGATACTGCTTCAATTGCCCGGGGTGGGGGTGGGGGGAATCTTCCTCATAAAATATTCACCCAGACCGATTCCTTCAAGAGTTTTCCATGCACTTTCTTCTAGAATTTTTATACTTTCATGTCTTAAGTTTAAATCTTAAATCCAGTGAGAGTCTATCTTAGTTAATGGTGAGAGGTATGGGTCCAGTTTCAGTTTTCTGCAGGTTGCCAGCCAGTTCACCCAGCACCATTTACTAAATAGGAATCTTTTCCCCACTGTATGTTTTTAATTGGCTTGTCAAAGATCAAATAGCAGTAAGTAACTGGGTTCATCTCTTGGTTCTCTATTCTGTTCTATACATCTACCTCTCTGGCACATGGTATTGTGCCAGTACCATGCTGTTTTGATCACTATTGATTTATAGTAGAGTCTCGGGTCTGATAGCGTGATTCCTCCTGCTTTGTTTTTATTTCTGAGTAATGTCTTGGCTATTTGAGGTTTTTTCTGATTCCATATAAAACGAAGTATTATTTTTTCAAGATCTTTAAAATATGACATGGAGCTTTAATAGGAATTGCATTAAAATTGTATATTGCTTTGGGTAATACAGACATTTTAACAATGTTGAGTCTTCCCAGCAATGAGCATGGTATGTTTTTCCATTTATTAACATCTTCAGCTATTTCTTTTCTTAAAGTTTCATAGTCTCTCTTTATCTTTGTGAGAGGATCTTTCACATCCTTTATTAAGTAAACTCCCAAATATTTCATCTTCTTTGGCACTACTGTGAAAGAAATAGAGTCCTTGACTGTTTTTTTGGTTTGGCTATTGTTGGTATATATAAAGGCTACAGATTTATGGGTGTTGATTTTGTAGCCTGAGACGTTGCTGTATTCCTTGATCACTTCTAAAAGTTTTGTAGTAGAATCCCTGGTGTTTTCCAGATGTACAATCATATCATCTGCGAAGAGTGAAAGTTTGATCTCTCCTGACCCTATTTGGATACCCTTGATCGCCTTTTCTTCCCTAATTGCAATGGCTAAAACTTCCATTACAATGTTAAAGAGCAATGGAGACAATAGGCAACCCTGCCTGGTTCCTGGTCTAAGTGGAAATGATTTCAATTTAACTCCATTCAATCCGATATTGGCTGTGGGTTTCCTGTAGATGGCCTCTATTAGTTTAAGAAATGTCCCTTCTATACCAATTTTCTTAAGTGTTTCTAATCATGAAGGGATGCTGGATATTATCAAAAGCTTTTTCTGCATCAATTGAGAGAATCATATGGTCTTTTTTTTTATTTTGTTTATGTGCTGAATTACATTTATAGATTTATGTATATTGAACCAGCCTTGAGACCCTGGGATAAAGTCCACTTGGTCATGATGTATAATTTGTTTGATGTGTTGTTGGATTCCATTTGTTAGGATCTTATTGAGTATTTTTGCATCAATATTCATTAGTGATATTGGTCTATAATTTTCTTTTCTTGTTGAATCTTCCCCTGGTTTAAGGATCAAGGTGATGTTTGCTTCATAGAATGCATTGGGTAGTATTCCTTCTTTTTCTATGTTTTGGAAAAGGTTGAGTAATATAGGTACTAGTTCTTCTTTAAAGGTTTGGTAGAATCTGATGTGAAGCCATCTGGTCCCGGGCTTTCTAGGGAGATTTTTTATAGTTGATGCTATTTCAGAACTTGATATTGGCCTGTTGAACATCTCCACTTTGTTCTGGCTGAGTCTTGGTAGGTGGCGTGCTTCCAGGTATTGGTTAATTTCCTTCAGATTTTCATATTTCTGAGAGTAAATTTTCTTGTAATATTCGTTAAGGATTTTTTGAATTTCTGAGGGGCCTGTTATTTTGTCTTTACCATTTCTGATTGATGAAATTATAGATTTTACTCTTTTTTTTCCTGGTTAGTTTTGCCGAAGTTTTATCTATTTTATTGAACTTTTCAAAAAATCAACTTTTTGATTTATTAATCTGTTGTATAATTCTTTTGTTTTCAATTTCATTTAATTCTGCTCTAATTTCGGTTATTTCTTTTCTTCTGCTGGGTTTGGGATTGGAATGTTCTTCCTTTTCCAGTTGCTTGAGATGTCCCATTAAGATGGAGATGTTAGCTTCCTCTCTCTCCATTTTCTTGAGGAAGATGTGCAGTGCTATAAATTTTCCTCTTAGGACTGCCTTTGCAGTATCCCAGAGGTTCTGATAATTTGTGTCTTTAGTGTCATTTTGTTCCAAAAGTTTCATAATTTCCTTCTTAATAATCTCATCTATGACCTGTCTATCCTTCAGTATAAGGTTATTTAGCTTCCATGTTTTCATATGAGTTTCCAGATTCCTGTCATTATTGAGTTCAAATTTTATTCCATGATGGCCTGAGAAGATGTAAGGAATAATTTCTATTCTTTTAAATTTCCTGAGGTTAGACTTGTGACCTAAGGTGTGATTGATTTTGAAGTATGTTCCATGGGCTGATGTTAAGAATGTGTATTCAGTTTTGTTGGGATGAAATGTTCTGTAGATGTCTGTTAAATCCAGATGTTGAATGGTTAAGTTTAAATCTAAAATTTCTTTGCTTAGTTTCTTTTTGGAGGACTTGTCCAACACTGCTAAAGGGGTGTTAAAATCTCTGACTACTATGGAGCTGGAGGAAATCAAGTTGCTCATGTCTGTTAGAGTTTCTCTTATAAATTGAGGGGCATTCTGGTTGAGTGCATAAATATTAATAATTGAAATCTCATAATATTGAGTATTACCTTTAACAAATATGAAATGTCCATCCTTATCCTTCTTTATTTTGGTTGGTTTAAAGCTTATTGTATCTGCAAATAGGAATGAAACACCTGCTTTTTTCTGCTTTCCATTTGCCTGGAATATGGATGACCATCCCTTCACCTTGAGTCTATATTTATCTTTTAAGGTAAGATGAGATTCTTGTATACAGCAGATATCTGGCCTGAGTTTTTTGTTTCCAGTCAGCCAACCTGTGCCTCTTTAGAGGACAATTTAAACCATTCACATTAATTGAGAATGTTGATAAGCCTTTTGAAAGTCCAGTGGGCATTTTAATCCTTTCGCCACTGTGGAAGTTGGAATTTGATCAAAAGTTTCTTAGTGAGTTTACTTTTGTGGTGGAGGATTACGCTGGTCATTATGGAGGATAGATCTGAGAATATCCTGGAGAGCTGGTTTAGTTATGGCAAATTTCTTCAACTTATGGATGTCATTAAAGTATTTAATTTCTCCATCACAAATGAAACTCAGTTTAGCTGAATACAGGATCCTGGGTTGAAAGTTCTTTTGTTTTAGGAGATTAAAAGTTGATGACCATCCTCTTCTAGCTTGAAAGGTTTGAGTAGAGAGATTTGCAGTAATTCTAATATTCTTCCCCTTGTAGGTTATGGTTTTCTTACCTCTGGCTGCTTTCAGAATTTTTTTCTTCATATTAACTTTAGTGAAGTTGATTATGATGTGTCTGGGGGATATCTTGTTCGGGTTGAGTCGTGCTGGGGTTCTGAAACTGTCTGCTATCTGAATTTCAGAATCTCTTGGCACATCTGGAAAGTTCTCTTTCATAATATCATGAAGAAGAGACTCTATGCCTAGTGAAGCCACTTCATCCTTTTCAGATATCCCTATAAGGCGAATATTGGTTTTCTTCGAGTTATCCCAGAGCTGTCTGAGAGAATGGTCCATTTTTGCCTTCCATTTCTCTACCTCTTTGGAAGTTTGGGAGTGTTCCAAAGCTTTGTCTTCCATGTCAGAAATCCTTTCTTCTGCTTGCTCCATTCTGTTACTGAAGGATTCTACTGTATTTTTTAGATCTTTGAGGGCTGCAAATTCTTGTCTCAATGTGTCAAAAAAATTTGGTCATTTTGTCTTTGAATTTGTTGAATCTTGAGACATCTTTTGAATTACTGTTTGAAATTCTAACTCCATCTTTTCCTCCATTCGGTTGATCTTATTTGCTATCCAGATTCTGAAATTGATTTCTGACATCTCAGCCATTTGTTTATGCATTGGATCTTGTGCTGTGTCTGACTTATCATTCCTTGGGGGAGTTGATCTACTCTGAGTATTCATATTGCCAGGGTTTTCCCATTGTTTCCACCTCATGATCGTTTTTCACCATTGCCTCTGGCTGTCCTCTGAGTTGGGGAGGTTTCTCTCCAAGATTAGACCCTGGCGGGATCACTCTATTGTTGCTGGATCTTTGTAGGGAGTGACCCTTTGTAGTTCCTCTGGGATTGCCCCAACCAGAGAGTTCTTGCTGTGGGAACAGCTCTAGAGCTTGGCACACATGGATCCAGCAGTGGGATGGGGATGGTGCACACGGTTCTAGGAGTGCCTGGCACCCGGTGACTTTGGCAAAGAGAGCCCGTGGTTCTAGTAGTCTTCGGTCGGGAGGACGTCTCTGCCCAGGGGCAGGGAGGATGCTGGAGGGAGGTTGTGGGTCAGGTGGCTTTCAGAGTCCCTAGCCAGATGGGTGGAGCTGGTGCAGAGGCAGGGAGGGTGCAGCTCCTGGAGTTCCTAGCTGGGGTGGGCAAGGGCCCGGAGGGCATGGCACATAGCCTTGCAGTCCCCAGACAGAGTCCCTGGCTGGGCACAGGCGGATGGAGGCCCGGTGGTTGCAGCACGTAGTCGTGCGGTCTCTGGCAGAGTCCCTGGCTGGTACAGGAAGGCAGGTGGGTGGGGGGAGTGGGGAGGTTCAGCGTCATCCCCAGAGTCTCTTGCCGGGTGGGGTGCTTGGTCTGGCAGACAGGGAAGGGGGCGCTGCTCAAGAACCTCATCCCTCAGTCTCAGCAGGGGTTAGGCTTCTGGTTCATCAGGTAAGGGGGGAAGGGTGTACCAGAAGTTCAGAATGGCAGGGAAAACTTTAGTTCAGTTTTTCTGCCCTAGGAAGAGAGCATTCAGAGTCACAGCAGGGTCTTTCTGAGTTAGTAGTCCTCACTTCCCACAGCATTCTCCTGTGGGGTGAGACAAGAGGTCCACAGTTCACTGAAGCTTGCTTTCTTGGAGTCGCCTCAACAGAGGTGACCCTCAGTTATCATTTCTCTCTCAGCTGGGCTCCCAGTCTTCTGCTTAATTGGGCATTTTCTGGATGTTATCCTTCCTTTTGGACAGGAGCTTCTTTCGGAAGCTGCTTACAGTTGGCCATCTTGTCCCTCCCATCTCAAATTCTTGAGCTCAGGGAATCCTCCCACCTTGGCCTCCCAGGGTGCTATGGTTACATGGTGTGAGCCACTGCTCTGGGCCAGAATCTTTAACAATGGATTTTGATCAACTGTTTTGAAAAGACAACAAATTACCCTTGACCATAGCTTCTCACCTTTGAGATTCGTTAGACCAATCTTGGGAGAAGAAGGTAAAGAACAAACAATTGGGATGATGAGTACAAATGCGGCGACACACAAAAACATCTGGAGCCAGCACACTGCCAATGTTGCTGTCTGCAAACACAGTGCTAGGGAAGATGTCCCTGATACAAGCTGCGGGACAGAGACACAGCATCAGCAGGATCATGGAAATTCTGTCACAGTATTTATAAATTCCATATGAAAAATTAAAGTTTATTCCAAGATCGTTTAAATTTTTTTAACTTAGAAAAAAAGAACAGATTATTTTGAACTCAGAATTTAGATACAAGCTCTATCTATGTAGGACATTATGAGATCCATCACACAAAGCGGGGAAGAAATAGCTGGGGGCATCCCGAGTGACCATAAGCTACCCTCCTACATTAGCTCTACTATTGGGGTGACAGGCACCGCATGTATTTAGTAGTTAACCTACCACATTAAGGAAACGATAGTTACCCAGAGTGGACAGGGCACAGGACTTGAGTGAAAATCCAGACACCACTTTACTGAGCTTCGTTATTCTGGTGGGCATCCCTGTTTGGGAGTACTTCAGTAGACAAACGTTACTGCGTAAGACAAAAAAGGAAAAGGCGTCATTCTTCCAACCACAGGGAGGAAGAAACAGGAGATAAGAGAGTGCCAATTTGGAGATAGAGGACTGTGGCAGTGTTCCCAGGAAGGAAGAGGCTGAGTGAATGGGCTGGCAGCCCCTGCACCCCCACAGGCCCCTGGTGCTTCTGTGCCCTTTGTCGACTTGATTCCTTCATCAGTAAAATGACGTCTTGAGGTGGGAAAGATGGGAAGGGTAGGAGTGTCTGAGTGGAAGGCTTCGCAAGCCCTCTCTTTTTTATCGCTTTAACTATTTTATAAAACCTCCAATTTTTTTTTTTTTTGCCTGTGATTCATATTGTAAGTTTAAAAGAAATTATTTTTTCACTTTTTTTTGAGACAAAGTCTTCTTTCCATCACCCTGGGTAGAGTGCAGTGGTGTCTTCTTAGCTCACTGTGGCCTCAAACTCCTGCTCAGCCTCTCAAGCAGCTGGGATGACAGGCACCCACCACTACCATGCCTGGCTCTTTTTTTTGATTTCTAGTAGAGATGGGGTCTTGCTCTTGCTCAGGTTGGTCTTGAACTCCTGCTCAAGCAATCCTCCCACCTTGGCTCCCAGAGTGCTGGGTTTACAGGTGTGAGCCACCACACCTGGCCACATTGTATTGAGTCTTCTGCATAAAAGATGTCATCTGAGCCAAACTAAAGCCGGCCACGGAAGACTAAGGACTAATGGCAGGGGCAGTTGTGGGTTTTTTTTATCATTGTTGTTTTTGAAATAAATCTTTGATGCTTTGTTTGATTTCTACTTACCTCCTATTGTGAATGTAGAGAACAGAATATTAAAATCCAAGTTTAAAACCCAAATCTTATGTCAGGTACAGTGGCTCAGATCTGTAATCCCAGCACTCTGGAAGTCTGAGGCAAAAGGATTCCCTGGACTCGGGAGAATGAGACCCTGTCGCTACTAAAAATAGAAAAAGTAGCCAGGTGTGGTGGCGGGTGCCTATAGTCCCAGCTGCTTGAGAGGCTGAGGCAGGAGGATCATGGTGAGTTAAGGAGGTTAAGGTTGCTATGAGCTGTGATAATGCCAAAGCATTCTACCCAGGGCACAGAGTGAGACTATGTCTCAAATAAATAAATAGAGCTTGTATGATTAGGACTCAGGTTAAGGGTTGGTATTTTTTCTAACAGTGTCACTAAGAGACTAGCTCCTCACCATTAATGAAGTATATCCAAATCAGGGTTTAAATGTACTCTTTCATAAAGAAAACTGTCAGTTTTATTATAGAAATGTCTTTTAGAAGTTAAAAGAAATTTTGGCATCATGTTGATGCAAAATACTTGTGCCGAGTCGCCCCTTTGCTTTTTGTCGGCTACTCTGATGTCATGGGGCTTAACTCACCGATGGTCCTCGCTGGGAAACTGCCTTGTCGCATACGTGAAAAAGTGACAGTGGATGTCATTTGTGCACCTCTCTTGGCATTCCTGAGCGTTCTGGGCAACAGAGCTGTTGTAATTCACGCCCTTCAGGTCCAGGCCCACGTACATGTCTTTGTTGCATGCTGAGAATAAAAGCAGAAAGCACAGGCAGCCTCTAGATTCCAGGGACAACGGCCGTGTTTCTACCTCAGCCACCATCCTCCTGCCTCACTTTTTTTTTTTTTTACCCACTTTTACTTTGTTTTTATTTTAATCTGAGAAATTCCTGTTCTCACATGGGAACAGTAAAAGAATGCCAGTGTCCTCCTTCTGGGGCAGCAGACTTGCACCTTCGCATTTAGATTTTCTGACCGAGCTGCTCCTCTCCTGACACCAGGTCACCGAAGTGTCTATTTCGCTACTGAGACAAGTGTCACCTCAGCCTTTGTATGTGCTGTCTTTGCTTTGAATTGATGTATTTGATGCAGACTTTCCCATACGATGCTAGGCTGGGAAGGAGGAAGGAGCTATCTGAATGACAAGAGCTGAAGTAGTAAGGTATGTCCTGCTGTGAGGTGAAGGTGCTTAGTGAACTCTGTGCACGAGTGGGGGATGGACACGTGCATGTGCCAGTTTTCACTCTACACTAAAAGAACTTCGTTAGGGGAGATGATTTCCATGCAGCAGTATTTTATTTTGTAGCCACAAGAAGCATATTTGATGCACATCACAACTAGTGCTTATTAATGCTAACAAGACATCTTACCACTTATCTGGTGTGGGCATTGCTTGAAAGAATACCCAGAAATTGCTCCTGTCCTGTTCATCCTTGGCAGTTTTTCTGTAACGCTATCTTTCAGGACACAAGTAAACCTGTTTTTTTTTTAAAAAAAATAACATTATTGGGGTAGACATTTATGTTTTAAAATAATGAGTGCAGAAAGCCAGGGCAGAAAGAGAAAAATAAAGAGACAAACAATCTCATGCCAAAACAATTATTTTCTTCGCAGGATTGTGAGTTTGTTTTTCTTTTCAACATCCCTACAGTTTCAAAAGACCTCACATACTCCTTCCTAACAGGAAATAAACACAAGTGGGCAAACTGTGACCTATTGTTAAAATACAGTAAAAAATATGCCTGTTATTGTAAAGCCCAGTGATTTTCAACTGGTGTGCTGCGAGAGGACCTTAGGTGTGCCACAAAAAGTTTTAGAGACCATTAAATTATTTTCGAAAGAAGTTCAAAGCACAGTAAGTATATTCTTTTTTTTAACTCTCTTTTCTTGATCAAAGTCATTTAAGTGCGCTGTGGAAATTTAACTATAGGTTCAAGTGTGCCATGAGATAAAAAAGGTGGAAAAACCCTGGTATAGCCCATGAGCTAGGAATGATGTTCTTATTTTAAAATGGTTACATTTTAAAAGATGATATAAGCATTTATATAATATCCTTAATTTTGCCTTGGGACAGATGAAACTACAGTTCATTTAAATTAGGAATTCCTGTTAATTTTCTGCTGTGTTTTGTGTAGGATAATGCATGTCAAAGTATTTAGGGGTGAAGTGTCAGAACATTTTAAAATTACTTCAAATGGTTAAACATATCTACATACGTAGGTAGGAAAAGTAAAAATCGCAGAGTCTTGGTAGTAGCAGATCATGGTTGAACTATTTTTTTTTAATTATCTTTATGAATGTTTCATTTTTTTCCTAATAAAATAGTTGAGGGAAGTTCCAGTTTAAATCATATCAAACACCAATGATAAATGATAAAAAACTAAGGAGCAAAATGGTTAAGATGCAGAAAAGTACAGAAAAAGAGAGAAAATGTACCATTAATATTGAGACTATAAGAGAGGCTAGAAAATCCACCCCAAGAGACATATTTATTCCTTCCTAGTCTGCCTAAAAATTGTACTATTATTTCCTGCAGGATTTAATTTTTCATTGGGAGGACAATTTATTTTCCAATTGTTACTATTCAATTTTACCAAATGGGAGATGGAAATGTATTAATGGTAATCCTCCAATAACATCTGTTTTGTCTGGGTAGACGTGTCCCCATTTACCACTCAGCAGGGGCTTCAGATGCCGACTCAGCCATAAACGTGAAAAGCAGACATCGTGGGTGGTGGGTGCAGACTACTTGGCAGTGCTTGGCGCTTGGTGTAGAAACTGTAGCGACATCTCCTCCTTCAAAGTAGGTGTCTCTCAGCAGTTCAGTCAGACATTCTGTGACACAGGACATGGCACAGGTTACGTTGGTTTTAGTGGGCACATATCTAATTAGATGATAATCTCATAAAAGCAAAGCAAACAGGTCTACTTAACAGGATATATGCCTGACTTTGGAAATCAAGGCGTCAATGCTTTTAGTTTATTGGATGAACAATCTCAAAGGGAAAAGACAGGGTGGTGCCTGTAGCTCAAAGGAGTAGGGTGCCAGCCCCATATGCCAGAGGTGGTGGATTCAAACCCAGCCCTGGCCAAAAACTGCAAAAAAAAAAAAAAAAAGGGAAAAGACAATCACAAAACAGTCCATTTGCTTCAGTGGACTTGTGCTGACAAGTGATTTTCGTGGAGACGAGGAGTGTTTTGTGGGTAACTGAATCATTATTCAGCTCTTTATTAGTGAGATCTGCTCTTCGGGATCCCATACAGGAATCTAGAATGGGGAATGGGCCTTCTGGTCTTCTCCTTCCTAACTGCTTCTCTGTGTCCAAACTCAGTGCTCAAATGAAACGAAGGCTCCCGAGTGATCATTTTCCATAGCTTCTGATGGCCCTGGGTGTGATGACGTCTTCCCCCAAGCTTGCTGTTGCTTCCAAACAACCTGTAGCCACCTCCCATTCATGAAGAGCCTATTGTCACTTCAAAACATTCCCATCCACCATGGAAACCCTACCTTTGGGGCAAAGCAGTTGTACTATATTAAAATATCACTTTGTCTGGGCATGGTGGCTGACACCTGTAATCCCAGAATTCGAGGAGGCCAAGGCGGGTAGATTGCTTGAGCTCAGGAGTTCGAGACCAGTCTGAGCATGAGTGAGACCTTGTCTCTATTAAAAAAATAGAAAAACTAGTCAGGCATAGTGGTACACCTGTAGTCCCAGCTACTCAGGAGGCTGAGGCAAGAGGATCACTTGAGCCCAAGAGTTTGAGGTTGCTGTGAGCTGTGATGCCATGGCACTCTACCCAGGGCAACATAGTGAGGCTCTGTCTCAAAAAAGAATTACTTTTAAGAATGTTATTTGGCAAATCAAATAGATTTTCCATATTTAATATGTGGGCTATTTTCTTAGAACATTCTACATATCCCTACTAATTGGATTATTTAATTTTACATGGCACATTGATTTTTTTTTTTTTTTTGAGACAGAGCCTCAAGCTGTCACCCTGGATAGAGTGCTGTGGCATCACAGCTCACAGCAACCTCTAATTCCTGGGCTCAAGCGAGTCTTTTGCCTCTGTCTCCCAAGTAGCTGGGACTACAGGCGCCTGCCGCAACGCCCGGCCATTTTTTGGTTGCAGCCGTCGTTGTTGTTTGTCAGGCCCAGGCTGAATTCGAACCCACCAGCTTAGGTTTACGTGGCTGGCGCCTTAGCCAGCTGAGCCACAGGCGCCGAGCCGGCACATTGATTTTTAAAATGTAAATATAGCTTTTAGTGCCAGTAAAGACTAGTTAATCTGCTTGTTTTTGTGAAGTAGCGAAGTGCTTTTTGTATGTTGACATTGTATCCAGATGTCTTGCTAATTTTATGTATTGGCTCTAGTAATTTTTGTGGTGGTTATTTTGAATTGTTCTAAGTACACAATCATATCATCTGTGAACAAAAAGAATTTCTTTCCTTCTAATCTTTTACCTTTTCTTTCTCTTTCTTTTCCTTACTATGTTGCCTATGACCTCTGGGACAATATTTAATGAAAATAATGGTGGGTATTCTTGGTCTTAAAGCTTTCAATAGTTCACTAGTATGTATTAGATTTTTAAAAGAATTTTAGATCGGATCATTTGTTTGTTTAAAATATGCTTTAACAGATGAAGAAAATTCCCCTCTACTTCCAATTTACTAAGACTTTGTATCTTCGGTAGAACTGTAGAACTTTATAAATTATTATTCTGTGTATATCGATTTTCTAAAACTATTTTTACTTTTTATTGTGATAATATATAACATAACATGCATCATTTTGACCATTTTTAATTTACCTTCTGTGCAACCATCAACACCATCCATCTCTAGATCAATGAACTGTATAATTTAATATATTGAGTGGAATTTGTTTTGTTTTTAAATCTCTACTGAGATTTATCATTTCTCACATATGCCAGAAAAAAAGAATTTACTGTGTTTAAAATGCTACCAATAGTAGTAGAAATTAAATGTAATATATATGTTATTTTTGTTTCAAAACAGGCTTGAGTTTTTACTTTAAATAAAGAATGAACCTAAGAGCTAAATAATATTCACACTACACAGCCTACTGAATATTGGTTAAGTATTTATAAACAACCTTAGTAGTGGAGAATTAGTAGCAGTGCTTAAATTATTGGATTGCATAAAGTAAGTATGAAATTTACATAAAAATTGCCATTGTGTGTGTATATGTCTTGCCGTGAATTGACTCCTTTATGGAAAAACTGACAATTAATGAGGCAAACTGAGATATCTGCTGTTAAATATTGCTGCTACCTATCATTTAAATGAGTTATACAGACATAGACACAGATTCCTACCATTATGAGCAATTCTTTCAGCTCAGTTTCCTTCTCTGCTTTGAAAACCACTGGGCCCTTGTGCAGAAAATAAATAAAACCATTTTACTCTTCTCTCTGGAGCCGATGGCATAGGATTTCCGTAGATGTGTGGTGTGGGTTTCCTCTCTGAGCCTACGGCCCCTTATTTTCCAATCTACAGGTCAGGAAACCAAGCTCTTCCCTGTCACACTTAAGACGAAGCTCAACTTACCTCCAGAAACCGAAGCAAATAAAAGGAAAGGTACCATTTGATATAATAAAATCATCCTGCAAAGAAACAAAATGTGCATGTTTATAGAACATAAAATTTTTAATCACGTCCAGATTTGCAAGAAGCAGGGAGGGAGAGAATAGTTCAATCAATAATGTTCCCAGAGCTCCTGAAATAATTCTGAATTTTCTCTTCCCCAATCCTGGGATGTTCCTTGGTGCAGCTGTGTGTACAGTGTTTAACACTTCCATGGTTCCACGGAAGGAGCTCTCTCCCTCCCCTCCCACCTGCACATCATGATTTTTTTTTAAGACAGAGTCTCATAGTATCACCCTGGGGTAGAGAGCCCTGGCATCATCATAGCTCACAACAACCTCAAACTCTAGGGCTTGAGCAATCCTCTTGCCTCAGCCTCCTGCCACTACACCTGGCTATTTTTTCTATTTTCAGTAGAGCTGGGGGTCTCACTCTTGCTCAGGTTGGTCTTGAACTTCTGAACTAAAGCAATCCTCTGTCCTCGGCCTCTCAGAGAGCTGGGATGACAGCCACTGCACCTGGCCCCTATTGGGATTAATAGGCTCCTTCTCTGCCACTCGCCCCGCCCATTTCCCATCTGCATTTCCTTTCCCAAGTTATTACTTTTCTTTCTATTATTGAAGTCTCTCTTGCTATATCCACATCTACCAAAGAGCTTGGAATGATATTCTACTTAAGAGATTTTCTGTTTTTAAAAATCTGCTGCAAATCCTTCAACAGATCGTCTCAATCACTTGCAAATACACTTATTCCCTGTGATCAGCCTGTGAAACACTGACCTGTCCTCGAGACAATCAAGACCTCTCATTTTCAATATTGTTCTTGAACATCTTTTTAATTTAAAAATAATTCTGCATCTCCTCTCAAACTGGTTATGGACATTAAACATCACTAAACTTTTAAATCAGACCATTTAGTAATCAGTTGTTTTCTGTTGTAAAATCCTTTTAAATAGTCACATTACAAAAAGGCATTTCAAGGCATAGTTACTTCCGAGAAATGCTAAATATTTTTTGAAGCCATACCTGAACACACCTTGTTTATTTGCTGTAGTTCTTAATAACGATGTTTCTCGTCTTCTAAAATGATCTTTATCTTCCTCTAAGCAAGCTTGTGTAGGTAACGTTCACTTAACTTTAATATTTACTTTTACTGGTTTCAAAGGTTGTGTAACATTGTCTCTTTGTAAAACATTATCTGTGAAAGTCTTTAAAATCTCTGCATATCAGAAATGCATCTGAAAGTTGCTTGCTTTTTCAATACATTGGCCTTATTTTTTTCTTTTTAATCACATATTCAAACAAATGACGCACACAGGGATAGCTGGAGAACTTGAATTTGCCGTGTGCCTTAGCAGTCAGGTTCCACGTGTGACTGCTAAGGCACACGGCAAACATGTGTGCTTACCTGCTGGCCAAAGCCATGCTTAACCACACTCTGGAACATGGTGTGGTTAACTCAGCTGTTAACCATTAACTTTAGACTAACTTGAACCCCAGAGTCTCTAAAAGGAAAACATAGGAAGTGCGATGGACTTGGTTGAAGCATAATAAAATCATCCTGCAAAGAAGAAAAAAATGTGCATGCTTGTAGAACATAAAATATAAATTTACATACTTAGGCTCAGCGCCTGTAGCTCAAGCAGCTAAGGCGCCAGCCACGTACACCAGACCTGGTGGGTTTGAATTCAGCCTGGGCCTAACAAAGAACTTTGACAATGACAACCAAAAAATAGCCAGGGTTTGTGGCAGGCACATGTAGTCCCAGCTACTTGGGAGGTTGAGCCAAGAGGATCACTTGTGCCCAGGAGTTGGAGGTTGCTGTGAGCTGTGATGCCACAGCACTCTACCCAGGGTAACAGCTTGAGGCTCTGTCCCTAAATAAATAAATAAATAAATAAATAAATTTATATAATCAGAAGCCTTCAGTTCTGGGGTTGAGGGATAGGAAGAAGCAGAGTGTGGTCTGACTACACATGCTCTGTGGGGTATTTATATAATGTCACGTCCTCATGGGCCTCTGCAGGTGTGACTGATTCTAAGGAACCAAGTTTTTTAATTCTACTTATGAACGCTGAAAGTCTAAATGTCTTTTTGAAACAGAAAAATAACAGAATTTTTATTTTGAACTTGGGACACTAAGGCACAAATGGAGAACTGTAAAGTAACATGACAAGCAATAAAAAAAAATGCGAATTCCCAGCAGGATAATTATTTTGGAGGGAGCCTTCTAGTGGTAGGACTTGTAGTTCATAGATGAAAGATTTGAGGGGGTTTCACAGACATATTTCTGCTAAGAACCTTCCCAATGACCTTGAAGAGGATTTAACGGGCTATACAAGGCTTGATAAACCAGATTCTCTGCTACCAGACCTATCGATTAGTTTAATAGTCGTGTAACTTGAGCAGAAACCAGTCTGTGCCCAGTAACCAGCTGCCTGCAGGTCCGGGGCCAAGTTACTGCATCTCTCTGGCCCCAGATTCCTCATTTATAACATCAGGCACTAATCAGCCCCAAGGATGTCTCTGCAATCCTCTGAAAACTGACAAGAAAAGGGATTTTTTTTTTTTTTGGCAGTTTTGGCCGGGGCTGGATTTGAACCTGCCACCTCTGGCATATGGGGCCGGCCCCCCTACTCCTTTGAGCCACGGGCACTGCCCAGAAAAGGGCTTTGAAGATGTCTGATTTAATTGTCTTTCAGAGAAAGACAATTTTTGATGATTCAGAGAAGGTTCCCAGTTTTCACAAAAAACAAGATGAGACCTTGTGTCTACGGGAATCATGAGTTTAAAATATATTTGGAAGACCAGGGAAGAAATAAAATACCAAGTATGTCCCCGTTAGAGACAGTGTGTCCAAAGGAAACACTGTACTTTGTTCAGGGACGTGTGCTCATATGAGTGTGATCTTTGGAACCTAGAAAATGTGACAGTTTTCCTTTGAGCATTTTCAGTATTTGGGGATGTTGAGAGACTGTCCCATTTCCTACCCAGTAATGTTGCTTTGGACTTTACCTAAGTACTTTCTAAAGCTGTAGGACATTCAGTCCCTGGTGGCCAAATCCCTAAGTGAAAAGGTGACCCAAGATGAGGAACACTGGACAGTCCTTTCCAAAATTCCTACAGAAAGGGAAATATTAGGGCAAAAGAGAAAACTTATTAAAGAAGAAAATGAGTGACTCATTAGCAAAGTCAAGGTAAAGGTGAAACTCTGCCCTGACTAGAGGTGAATTTGTATTAAGAGAGAAGTCAGCATTTTGTTCTTTTGATCAGAGCTGTAAGGGGATTTGCACTGAGGTCTTTAGGTAAAATGACAAAGAATTATATGGTGATGTTCTCTGTGGAAGGTAGACCTTTTACTGATTTATTGTGACCTTGTGACTTGTGACTCGTGACTCTGTACACTGACTCTCGGTGTACAGTCTTTAGTGCTGTCTTGAGTTTCTCATTTGAAGTTAACTACATTCCAGTTACACAAAAGCATATATTTATTGCATTGCCTTTTAACATAAAATGGCAAATTCATACCAAGAAAGATTTTCATAGAAAACAGATATGTGAGATTACAAAATTCCAGTATTGTTTTCTCTACGAAACTCCATCTCATTTCTTAAGCCCCAATAAAAAGAAGACAATGATAACTCTCCAACCCTATCAAGAGAAAGAGAAAGATTTTAAGTGAGACGATTGCTCCCTTGGAAAGCCAAATAATATTTTCTGAAACTCGATGTAGCTAGTGAAATCCTTTAAATCCTGGCAATAGTATTAGGATTCCAAAATATTTTTGTCTATTCAAATAAAATAATAAGAGTCTTAACTCATTGAGACTAAACTAATATTTCTTTCAAATTAAATTCTTGCATTGAAAATTCTTTTCAATGAATTCACTGCAGTTTAAAATTCTGATAGTACTTTTATCTTAAAGTTGTATTTTCCAGAGAAATGAGAGATTTTTGAACATTCGAAACCCAATGAACATCAGGAAATTACAAGGCAAAATCTCTGCAAGAATCTGGAATTTAGTTTACAGAGCACCAAGTGGAAGCCAGAGTAAAGATCATTGGGCATATTGGGACCTAAAACCACCTATTTGGGACAGGGAAGGACACAAAGGCATCTGTGGCTGAGTCCCCCATCAGTCACGGCCATGGTCAACAAAAACCCTTAGAGCTCCTCCCCCTTACCAAGACTCTCTTTGAAAAAAGACATAACATAAGCCGCAAAGAAAGAGCAAACAACCCCATCTATCGCTCGGCGTGAAACATCAACAGAATCTTCTCTGAAGAAGACAATGGCTAAGAAAATATGAAAAAATGCTCGTCACCCCTAATCATCAGAGAAATGCAAATCAAAACCACCCTGAGATATCAATTAACCCCAACAAGAATAGCCCACATCACAAAGTCCCAAAGTTGGTTCAGCACCTTTAGCTCAGTGGCTAGGGCAGCGGCCACATACACCAGGGCTGGCGGGTCTGAACCCCGCCCGGCCCGCCAAACAACGACAACTACAAAAAAAAAAAAATAGCCTGGCATTGTGGTGGGTGCCTGTAGTCCCAGCTATTCGGGAGGCTGAGGCAAGAGAATTGCTTAAGCTCAAGAGTTTGAGGTTGCTGTGAGCTGTGACACCA
>CAUYON010088983.1:0-49871 GCA_963573935.1 Arctocebus calabarensis
TGGATGGAGCTGGAACATATTCTTCTTAGAAAAGTATCTCAAGAATGGAAGAAAAAGTATCCAATGTACTCAGCCCTAATATGAATCTAATTTATAGCTTTCATATGAAGGCTAAAACCCAATTATAGCACAAGAATACAGGGAAAGGGGAAAAGGAGGGGACGGGAGGGGGGAGGATGGGTGGAGGGAGGGCAATTAGTGGGATCACATCTACGGTGCATCTTAGCAGGGTACTGGTGAAACTTATTAAATGTAGAGTATCAATGTCTTTATATAGTAATCAAGAAAATGCCATGAAGGCTATCTGTAACAGTACGATCAAAACACTTCTGATTGTATATGAAGCACATTGTACCCTATGATTGCACCAATGTACACAATTATGATTCAATAAATTTATATAAAAAAAAAAAAGAAGTGGTCATGACAGAATAATCTAAGGTGATAAGATCAAAAGTGAAGAAATGAGGGCCAGACATATGTGGAGGACCAAATGAGATTTCTTAAGTGTCTGCCTCTGAATTTCTGCCGATATATGAATGAATACTAAATTTTTCATAGGTAGAATCAAAGAAGTTCCATAGAAAACAATCACCTCAAGAACTTTTGAAATTTTATTAGCAAAGCTGAGGTACTCAAAATTCAGCCAACCAATAAGGTAATGCAAAATTCATACAGGTTTAGAAGAAAAGAAAGGAAAAATTTTAATGTCTATTCTGAGCTGGGTATCAATATGTATATTTTCTTATTTATTCCTCACAACTCTGTGAAACCAATATTGATATCTTTATTCTATAGGTAAGGAAAGTGAGGTTCAGAAAGCTTAGGTAGTTTTTTTAAAGTCAAAAACCTAGTTGGATCAAAGCAGACATTGGACCCAGGTGTGTCTGGTTGCAAGCATGGGCTTTTTTTAGTGCAAAATTGCATTGTGAAAAATGTTACAATTAATTTTTTAAAGATTAATGTATGTTTTTTAATCAATTACATTTCAGTACAATCTACCAATTTTCAAACCAATTTGTGGTCTCACAGTAACATTTTATAAAAAAATTCTTAATTTACAGAAGAGAAAGATTTATGTGTACAATTCAAATGATAAACAATGCTTTAAAAAAGAAACCTTTTATTTAGTTTTGTAACTGTTATCATAATTACAGCAATTACAGTAATTACACTAAATATTCTAAAATTTTGATTAAAAAAACAATAAGTAAGCCAACTCTTCCAACTGACTTCCCATAGAGTAACAAACAACCCATATATTACATTAATGCAAAATACCAACATGGAATAGAGCCAGAAACTTTACCGAGAGCTCGGATTTTAATGAGAAGGCAATAGATTTAAACTTGTACTTGGAATAATAACTAAATTAGCAATTTCAAAGGGAGAAAAACCCACATGTAAAGTGCACATATTTCAGGGGAGGTTGGCAAGATGGCCAATTGGAGTCAACCTTATACAGAGGCTTCCATCCTGAAGGAGAGTTAAAGAACAGAAGTTTAGCAAGTAAGCTGATGGTTTGGAGCTGAGCCAAGAGAAAAGATTGAAGTGCGCACTTCACCCCTACTGAGGTGAGCTGTGAGCCCAAGGAAACAAACAATAGGTACAAAACCCATTGCTAAGCAGATGGGAGTCCCCTCCCTCATGAGAACGACTCGCAGTATACTTTCTACAAACAAGTGAGCAGAGTTCAGATCTCCTCCTATTTTATACCATGGGAGAGACCCTCTAAAAACTGGACCTCCTTCCCCAGAGGGTCCACTAGTGTGCCATGGCACTCTCCCACCAGGCATAAAACTGAACATATAATATACCTGCAATTCTGAACTCCCAGCACTCCCCTCCACTCTCACCCCATGGTCTGGAATCCTGTCCCCCATGGAGTCCAGATACTTGGGCATTTTCTCCAGAGGTCTGGACAGAGGGTGGGCCATTTCAATTCTGTGCTGAATCAGTGGCACAGGTGTAAAGTGGGGACTTTGGAGTTAGGGAGTCATATGGGAGAAGGACAGGTGGTGCCCCATAGCACAGTGTAGTAGCAGCAGCATAGGGAACAATAGGGCTCACACCTCTGGTGATGTTTTGAAGGAACACTTCCTGCCTCTCTAGCAGAGGGAGCCAGGCCTCTGCCCTGGTGGCAGCCATGGGTGAAACAGATCTGGGATGGAAACACAGGCCCCATGAGCAAAGGGTATGCCTGAGGTGGTACCCGCCTGGGTGGGGCCAGCAGGGATGGAGAATAGAATCATAGCATGCAGAGGCAGCATACTCCCGGGCTAGGGCTGAGTCAGAATTGCTGTTTTTGTGAGCCCAAGATGCAACTGGCCCCCAGGGGAGTATAACTGGGACAAAAGCAGGCAAGGCAGCAGCATTGGCCCACGGAAGGGCAGTAACTGAGAGCTGTTTGTGAGCTCTAACCATGCCGACCCCAACACAGAGTGCAGCAGAGACAGAGACACCAGCTCCATGAGAATTGGCACAGCAGCAGTGGCACAGCGTGGGGCTGAGTCACAGTTTCTGTGAACTCAAACAGTGCCTGGCCTGCAGGGGAATATAGCCAGGACAGAAACACAAATTCTTCAAGATTATAAGTAGCAGCAACATCAATTGAGGGTGGGGCTGGAATTGAGTGAAACTCCCCAGTCTCCATTAAGTACCCGAGGAAGTCAGGCTTCAGCTCCCCCTGCCAGCTGGTGGCAGAGTGCAGTGGCCTGGTAGAGGAGACATAGATCTCCCAGTGACTCAGGCAGGTGCAAACCCCTGGTGCATCTGCTCACTGGAGGGAACTGGGTCACAGCCCTGTGAGGTTACCAGTGACTGGGCATGACAGAGGTGCAAGAAGGGAAAGGAGACATCAACCTTCCTGAACTAAGTCATTTGCTGGGTGGGCCCTTCTGACACCATGGAGCACCAGTGTAAGACATACTCAGGCTGTTAGCAGATCCCTGCTATCAGTTGCTGGAGATCTTTTGAACTCTCCCACTTGAGATATTCTGCTGACTGGGACAATTGATTTGGAACTCTTGACCTGGGCCAATCACCGAGAGCCATCCAAGGTGGTACCTTAATTATGTCATTGGGGGAAGGTTTGATTTTCCTTTTCCAGTTGTTACCCATGGAGTGTGGGGTGTCTTAGTTGATTATATATCTCCACAGCTGAGACTTCAACCCAGAGTTACTAGGATTCACTAGAATTGGACAGAGACCAGATGAAAACAAGACAGAGCCACTTAGCCAAACCACACTAAGCAGGACCCCAGTTTCTCAGGCTGCAGTACTGTACGGGTCCTTTTGTAAAGGTGTAGGGGAAAACCTGCAGTCACCAGTCCCAGCTCTTGAGCAAAGGGCTGGTTAATCACTACTCCAGGAGCCCCCAATCTAATTTCACTTTATTTGCTCATCTAGCCAAACAGTAAAAAAATAATCATGTGGAAATAGTGGAAAAACTCTGGCAACATGAATAATCAGAGTATATCAACTCTCCCAAGAAACCACAAAGTGGACACACCAGAAGATCTCATTCATAAACAAATGGTTGAGATGTCAGAAATTGAATTCAGAATTTGGATTGCAAGTAATATTAACGGAATGGAGGTAAAGCTGGAATTAGAAACTCAAGGAGCATTTCAAAAGTTGTCTCAAGAATTCAATGAATTTAAAGACAAAATTACCAAAGACTTTGACACATTGAGGCAAGAACTTGCAGCCCTCAAAGATCTGAGAAATACAGTAGAATCCCTCAGTAACAGAATGGAGCAAAAAGAAGAAAGAATTTTTGACATTGAAGACAAAGCTTTTGAATGCTCCCAAACTCTCAGAGAGGAAGAGGAATGGAGAGCAGAAACAGATCATTCTCTTAGCTCTGGGACAATTAAAAGAAAACTAATATTCACCAATAGGAATCCCTGAAGGGGATGAAGTTGCTCTCATAGAGGCTCTTCATAAGATTATGAAGGAGAACTTTCTAGACTCAACCCAAATAAAGCATCTCCCAGATGCATTATAATTAACTTCACCAAAGTTAATATGAAGGAGAAAATTCTGTAAGCAGCCAGACGTAAGAAAACCATAACATACAGGAGGAAGAATATTAGAATGACTGCAGATCTCTATGCTGGAGTTTTCAAGCTAGAAGAGGGTGGTCATTGACCTTCAACCTCCTAAAACAAAATGACTTTCAACCCAGGATCCTGTATCCAGCTAAACTGAGTTTCATTTATGATGGAGAAATTAAATACTTTAATGACATTTCCACGTTGAAGAAATTTGCCATAACTAAACCAGCTCTCTGGGATATTCTCAGACCTATCCTCCATAATGACCAGCATGATCCTCTACCACCAAAGTAAACTCACTCAGAAAAGTTTGATCAAATTCCAACTTCTACAATGGTGAATGGATTAAGAAAGGCCCCTGGACTTTCGAAAACCTCGATATTCAAAATACTATCAGGCTTATCAATATTCTCAATTAATGTGAATGGCTTAAATTGTCCTCTAAAGAGGCATAGGTTGGCTGACTAGATACAAAAACTCAGGCCATATATCTATTGCATACAATAATCTCTTCTTACCTTAAAAGATAAATATCAACTCAGGGTGAAGGGATGGTCATCTATATTCCAGGCAAATGGAAAGCAGAAAAAAGCAAGTGCTGCAATTTTATTCTCAGATACAATAGACTTTAAACCAACAAAAGTAAGGAAGGATAAGGATGGATATTTCATATTTGTTAAGGGTAATACTCAATAAGATGAGATTTCAATTATTAACCTTTATTCACCCAACCAGAATGTGTTTATAAGAGAATTTATAAGAGAAACTCTAACAAACATGAACAACTTGATTTCCTCCAGTTCCATAGTAGTCAGAGATTTTAACATTCCTTTAGCAGTGTTGGATAGATCCTCTAATAAGAAGCTAAGCAAAGAAATTTTAGATTTAAACTTAACCACTCAACAACTGGATTTAACAGACATCTACAGAACATTTCTTCATAACAAAACTGAATATACATGTCACATGTCACTTCTGAAAATTCTTGCCAAGGCCCTGGACTGGCCAGGTCTTGGGCCCAGCTTAACTAGGTTCCAGACGCAGACCACTAAGTTACCTTGCTCTGGTACAGTTTCTCTTAGATGCCTGAGGGCTTTCTACTTTAGCTGCAGAGAGAGTGAGAGAGAATGTTTTAGAGATTAAAGGAGTATTCTTAGAAAGATAGATCTTAGTCTTTAGCAGAGCTTGGTAATCTTCAGCAGAGAGACACCGTGCTGGTGTACTGCAGGCAGAAGAGGAGACACAGTCGGAGTAAGCGGGGTCCATGATAGAATGCACATGCTCCTTGACTGCCTTCTCCTCCAGCCTAATTTAAGTCTAATCTCATGCCTATCAACACCACAGGTGTAGAGACTGCCAATTCACCACTACTCTCACCTCACCAGCTCTCATGCTTGTTAGGAGAGCTAAATCCCTCTCCATGCCCATTCCACTAAGGTGTTCCATTATTGAGCTATACAGGTATTTCTTTTTTCATTGTTATTTTTTGTTGTCTTTATTATTAAATCATAGCTGTGTACAATAGCGCAATCAAGGGGTACAATGTGCTGGTTTCATATACAATCTGGACTATTTTCATCAAACTGATTAACATAGCCTTCCTGGCATTTTCTCAGTTACTATATGAAGATATTTGTATTCTGCATTTAGTAAGGTTCACCTGTACCCTTCTAAGATGCACCGTAGGTGTGGCTCCACCAATTACCCTCCTGCCACCCCAACCTCATCCCTCCTCTCCCCTCCCTTGCCCTTTCCCCATATTCTTGTGCTATAGTTGGGTTATACCCTTCATAGAAAGCTATAGATTAGCTTCATAGTAGGGCTGAGTACATTGGATACTTTTTCTTCCATTCTTGAGATACTTTGCTAAGAAGAGTATGTTCCAGCCCCATCCATGTAAACATGAAAGAGGTAAAGTCTCCATCTTTCTTTAAGGCTACATAATATTCCATGGTATACATGTACCACAATTTATTAATCCATTCGTGGGTCGATGGGCACTTGGGCTTCTTCCATGACTTAGCAATTATGAATTGGGCTGCAATGAACATTCTGGTACTGATGTCTTTGTTATAATGTGATTTTTGGTCTTCTGGGTATATACCTATTAAAGGAATTATAGGATCAAATGGCAGGTCAATTTTTAGATATCTAAGTATTCTCCAAACATTCTTCCAAAAGGAATGTATTAGTGTGCATTCCCAGCAGCAGTGTAGAAGTTTTCCCTTTTCTCCACATCCACGCCAACATCTCTGGTTTTGGGATTTTTGTCATGTGGGCTAATCTTACTGGAGTTAGGTGATATCTCAGAGTCGTTTTGATTTGCATTTCTCTGATGATTAAAGATGGTAAGCATTTTTTCATGTGTCTGTAGGCCGTGCACCTATCTTCTTTAGAGAAGTTTCTCTTCAAGTTCTTTGCCCATTCTGAGATGGGATCACTTGTTCTTTTCTTGCTAATATGTTTGAGTTCTCTGTGGATTCTCGTTATCAAACCTTTGTCAGAGGCATAACATGCAAATATTTTCTCCCATTCTGAAGGCTGTCTGCTTGCTATACTTCCTATGTTCTTGGCTGTACAGAAGCTTTTTAGTTTGATCAGGTCCCCATAGTGTATCTTTGATACTGCTTGAATTGCCTGGGGAGTCCTCCTCATAAAATATTCAACCAAGCCAATTCCTTCAAGAGTTTTCCCTGCACTTTATTCTAGAATTTTTATAGTTTCATGTCTTAAGTTTAAGTCTTTAATCCAGTGAGAGTCTACCTTAGTTAATGGTGAGAGGTGTTGGTCCAGTTTCAGCCTTGTACAGGTCGCTAGCAAGTTCACCCAGCACCATTTGTTAAATAGGGTGTCTTCCCCACTGAATGTTTTTAATTGGCTAGTCAAAGATCAAGTAATGGGAAGTAGCTGGATTCATCTCTTGATTCTCTATTCTGTTCCAAACATCTCCCTCTCTGTTTTTGTGCCAGTACCATGCTGTTTTGATCAGTATTGATTTATAGTACAGTCTCAGGTCTGGTAGCATGATTCTTCCTGCTTTGTTTTTATTTCTGAGTAATGTCTTGGCTATTTGAGTTTTTTTCAGATTACATATAAAACAAAGTATTATTTTTTCAAGATCTTTAAAATATGACAATGGAGCTTTAATAGGAATTGCATTAAAATTATATATCGCTTTGGATAGTATAGACATTTTAATAATATTGATTCTTCCCAGCCATGAGCATGATATGTTTTTCCATTTGTTAACATTTTCAGCTATTTCTTTTCTTAAAGTTTCATAGTTCTCTTTATAGAGATCTTTCACATCCTTTGTTAGGCAAACTCCCAAATATTTCATCTTCTATGGTACTACTGTGAAAGGAATAGAGTCCTTGACTGTTTTTTGGCTTGGCAATTGTTGGTATTTATAAAGGCTACGGGTTTATGAGTGTTGACTTTGTAGCCTGAGACACTGCTGCATTATTTGATCACTTCTAAGAGTTTTGTAGTAGAATCCCTGGTGTTTTCCAGATATATAATCATGTCATCTGCGAAGAGTGAAAGTTGAATCTCTTCTGACCCTATGTGGATACCCTTGATGGCCTTTTCTTCCCTAATTGCAATGGCTAAAACTTCCATTACAATGTTAAAGACCAATGGAGACAATAGGCAATCTTGCCTAGTTCCTGATATAAGTGGAAATGATTTCAATTTAACTCCATTCAATACGATATTGGCTGTGGGTTTGTTGTAGATGGCCTCTATTAGTTTGAGAAATGTCCCTTCTTTACCACTTTTCTTAAGTGTCAGGCACATGAAAAAAATGCTCACCATCCTTAATCATCAGAGAAATGCAAATCAAAACTACTTCAAGATATCATCTAACTCTAGTAAGATTAGCCAACATAACAAAATCCCAAAACCAGAGATGTTGGCCCAGACGTGAGAAAAGGGAACACTTCTACATTGCTGTTTGGAATGCAAACTAATATATTCCTTTTGGAAGGATGTTTGGAGAATACTTAGAGATCTAAAAATAGACCTGCCATTTGATCCTATAATTCCTTTAATTGATATATACCCAGAAGACCAAAAATCACACTATATCAAAGACATCTGTACCAGAATGTTTATTGCAGCAACATTATGAATGTTTATTCATAATTACTAAGTCATGGAAGAAGCCCAAGTGCCCATTAACCCATGAATGGATTAATAAATTGTGGTACATGTATACCCTGGAATACTATGCAGCCTTAAAGAAAGATGGAGACTTTACCTCTTTCATGTTTACATGGATGGAGCTGGAGAACATTCATCTTAGAAAAGTATCTCAAGAATGAAAGAAAAAGTATCCAATGTACTCAGCCCTACTATGAAGCTAATTTATAGCTTTCATATGAAGGCTATAACCCAATTATAGCACAAGAATATGGGGAAAAGGGCAAGGGAGGGGTGGGGAGGGGGTAGGTTGGGTGGAAGGAGGGTAATTGGTGGGGCCACACCTACGGTGCATCTTAGAAGGGTACAGGTGAAACTTACTAAATGCAGATTACAGATGTCTTCATACAATAACTAAGAAAATGCCATGAAGGCTATGTTGAACAGTTTGATGAAAATGTTTCAGATTGTATATGAAGCCAGCACATTGTACCCCATGATTGCACTAATGTACACAGGTATGATTTAATAAATAAATGAATAAATGTTTGGTAGAATTCTCATGTGAAAAAAAACTATTTTCACTTTCAGAGAAAGCAGGTGAGTAAAAATATTTGAAAAGGAGGTGAGAAACATAAAGAAAGAAAAGCTGAAGAAAGAAAATACAAAGCAAAAGAAAAAAAAAACCTTTTAAAAACTAGGGGGAAAATTTAATATGAAGAAGTCTAGGAAAAAAAAATCTCTTTGAAAATGCATGAGAGTCTTTTACGCATTTTAAGTATTTCTACCCAGCCATCACCCCACCTGCCCAGCCGCATCCTCTCCCTACCTGTAAGAATTCCTCCGGGGCTCTGCCCCTGGGGAATAGGGAACGCTCTGCATGAACAGGGGCTGCACCGCCCCACACAGGGCTCTGCTGCCCTCACCCCTTCCTTGCTCTCCAGCTTGGCACGCTGTCACCTGCTTATCTCCCCTCGATTCTCACTGCTTTTCCCCTGTGCATATCCCATCTCCAGGCCGCCTTTATCCCTTTCTCCTGACACTCTGGATCTTCTGACTGGCTGTTCCCCATATTCCTTTCTGTCTGTGGCTCCTAAGGACAAGATAAGTAAGTGATGGGATTCGAGCGGAAAACCTACCAGAAGCCTGAAGGTCCTACAGGGAAGCTCAAGCTTTCCCTCTGAAGGTTTGGTAATTGAGTATATTGAAGCAAACTGACAATAAACAGATTTATAGGAGAAAAGATACAAATACGTTAATGTGTGCATGTGCATGGGAGCCACACAAAAAATATGAAGCTCAGATAAGGGCCACGTGGTTGAAGTTTAAATACCCTGTTCATACAGGAGAAGGAAGTGGGGAATGTAGGTGATTTAAGAGGAAGAGTAGACAATTTCTCTTGAATGGGAAAATGAGAGGGACCAAGGAACAGACAATATCCTGGGACAAAGTTCCTCTGGGCTCTGAGGGAGGTGTCCACAACTGATGGAAAGATGAGGGATAGAAATGCACTTCAACCAAAGGTTGTCTTAGACGGCGGAACAATCCTGGCACTCCAGGAGGCTGAGATGGTTGGATCCCTTGAGCTCAGGAGTTGAGACCAGCCTGAGCAAGAGGGAGACCCTGCCTCTACTAAAAATAGAAAAACTAGCTGGATGTCATGGTAGGTGTCTGTAATCCCAGCTACTGGGGGAGGGAGGGTGGAAACTGAGGCAGGAAGATCACTTGAGCCTAAGAGAGTTTGAGGCTGCTGTGAGCTATGATGACCCTGTGTCACTAACAGGATGTCAGTAAGACTCCTGTCTCAAAAAACAGACAAATAAACAAAGGTTTTCTTACTTTGCATAACAGTCTCTTAGGTTAAAAAAAAAAAAGGAAAAAGAAACCAAATTGTTTTGAAGCAGCTTCCAGAAAACCTGACAATAGCCTGTAAACATGGGGTGATGACTTTTAATCTCTTCTCTGGTCATTAATCTTCCCAAGCGGTTTGATGAGATTCCTAGGGAGGGAATTCAAGACAAATGCATTTCTTTTGGGAGAACTTCCCTCAGTCAGATAAAGAACCCACGGAAAGAGAATGCACTTTGGAAAAGTAGGGAGGTCAGGGGAGACCTCAGCTCCTTTCACTGTCCTTGTTCAAAGCGGAGCACTTTGGGGTGTACGTTTCTGAGCCCCAACAGCGCCATAAGGTTTATGGCTCCAAGCTCTTAAGAGAAATGAGCAGGAATTATAGATGACCCTTATAAGAGCAAGTTAATGTTATGAATTTAGCAGAGGTAGAGGATGTGGTTACTAATTAGACCAGAAATGATGGTGACGAGGAAGGACAGCTGTACACTGCTTCTAAGTGGAACTTCCAAGAAAAAGCAGGATTGACAGCTGGGCTCTCTTTACAAATGGGACCAAGTGAAGAGAAGCAGCTGCAACTTTTCCACCTCTGGACACGGGGACATCGTCCTACTACAGGGCGATTGCTGCTCAAGGATGATGCTGAGCCTCAGCTCAGAGTCCTTACCTCTGGACATGGGGACATCGTCCTACTGCAGGGCGATTGCTGCTCAAGGATCATGCTGAGCCCCAGCTCAGAGGGTTTGAAAAGGTTAGAAACCACAGATGTCAGGTGCCTTGAGTTTAGTTCTGATTTTTTGACTGTTACAAGTTGAAAACTTGCACTTTTCATTAATTATTTTAAATGAGCTTCCCCGCCGTGCCCATATGCTCTCAGTGAAAATTGGGTTATGTTGCTGTGTTCCCATAAGACCCCTCTTTGCAGGAAACATTTTTGTACAAAAATTATTCTTCAAAGCCTTAGGAACCCAGAAGACAATAACAGTCTGAAAAATAGAGACTACTTTAGCGATCTTGTTTCCAAATCTTCAGAGATCATTCAGGTATTTTTTTTTTATGTTAAGCTCTCTTGACCTCTCATCATATGAGACTCACGCTGCTGGAAGTGGAAGCCTCTGAGATACACTTTAAGGTCTCTATTTATAGCGTTTCCCTCATAAAGAACAAAACCCAGTTGCTTTTGAGACTCTGTCCCAAAGCAGTCTGACAATGGCTCTTTCTCTGGCACCGATTCTGAAAATTAAGATTATTGCGGTGGGTGGGGGTAATTCACGGTACACGTTCCTGGTATTCTGACTTCAGAAAAGTGATAAAATAAAAATATGTCTTTCATCCATTTCAATCTGTTGCCTGTCCTTTCTGAGAGCTCCGATCAGCAAATGAGCTAATAAATCTTAACAATCAACCCCCACTTCGTTCCTGCATCCCACAGGGCAAACGTGTTATTTTCATGTTTTCTACTTTATTTTTTAATTAGTTGAGTTTTGCGGAGAGAAATGATGGAGGTGTACGATCACGGAGGACTTACTTCCAGAAAGTGAGGGGAGCTCTGGAATTTGGGGAATCTTCCCCTCCGGCTCTGTCCTGAAGCATTTCCCTGGGTCGAGAAGGAAGGCAGGTTTATTCACTTCCGGCAGCTCTTTCAGGGTCCCGAGGCTTAACGACCTAAATGTGCCTTCACAGTTGCAGGTTTGAGGGTAGGGTAAGATAAAAAGTCCAATATCATTAATTCCTTGTAAGGAGCTAGCACATTTTCAAGTTAACTTATATAAATTTAACCTTCCTGTTACTCAGCTGGTGCAGCTGCCATGACCAGCAAACTATAAACACAGCTGTTGAAAATAAATCCATGGTCCTTTGTATTCAAAGGGACCAAAGGCAACTCAAAGCTTCCCATTTATTTATTTCTTATTTTGTATTTTTCTGCTATTTTCCCTTGAAAATGAATATTCTGCAGTTTTGGAAAAGCTCCAGTTTCTCTTTTATCTACCAGAAAATTGCATCCTTTGTGAAGCAGAATCTATTTTTCGCAATGTTTAATTTAACAAAACAGCCCAAATTTTGAATTTACAGGTACTTTTTGTTCCATTATAATGTAAACCAGAGCTGTTTTATTATATTTATTATACACATAATGAGATGATGGAAATCTATTTTAATCATGTTTTTCAAAGCAAAGTTTTGGACAGTGTGAAAAAGTTTCCTTTTCACTTCATGTGATAATTAGATAAGGGAATAGAAATCAACAAAAGCTTAATTCAAGGTGTGATTTTGCATTTGTTTAATTGTTCTTTCTATGAAGGTAGAAACTGGGCTTTTCTCATCATGGTGGCTCAGTACCCAGGAAAAGGAAAGGTGCCCATATTCAGCCCCTTCTAATGGAGGGGCCGCCTGCTGTGCCCACACTTCTCAAACTCTGCAGCCATCAGAGTCACCAGCAGAGCCTGTTAAGACCTACACTTCTATGTACTACCCCTGGCTTCAATTGAATAGGAGAAGGTTGAAGACGCAAGTCCTAAATTTTACATTTCTGGAATGATCCTGTTGATGCTAATGGTTCCAGGACAGGAACCACTCTGTGAGAACCAATATACTACATTGAATTAAAATAAAATACCTCCACAACTTGTAAGTTATCATTAAGCTTTTAAGACCACTGAGGAAACTGAGGGTCAGGATGCTTTAAAAGCTTGTTCGAGTTTACAGTGCTGGTAAATGGCCAACTGTGGGCTAAAGTTCTAGTACATTCCACTCAAAAGGTAATGCTCTCAGATGTAACAGTAATATCAACAGTAACATTACTAGGAAAGCTGTATTGAGTTTCTGTATTAAACCAGGCACTGGCCAAAGTGCTTTACTTACAATAACTCATGTAATCTTGACAAAAACTCTAGGGAGTAGATTAGTTTCTGAATAGGTATTAAATGTTAATGACAATTATTCACTTTTTGGTAGCAAAATTTCTCTAGAAAATTTAAAACCAACATATCTCCTTCATGAAGAGGACACCATTTCCTTGGATGTAAGTTGAGAAAAGATTTATAGTGATTGAAATATTTTTGCTATCTAATAGAACTTCAGGAATGATTTTCATTTGTGTTTCTAAATGATATATTTCAATGTCATAATGTTTCCATTGCTTCATTTACTTATTTACTTGTTTTTTGTTTGTTTGTTTTTTTGAGACAGAGTCTCTGTCACCCTGGGTAGAGTGCCATGGCGTCCTAGCTCCTAGCCACCTCAAACTCTTCAGCTCAGGGGAATCCCTTGCCTCAGCCTCCCGAGTAGCTCAGATTACAGGTGCCAACCCCAATTCCCAGTTAGTTTTTCCTATTTTTTAGTATAGATGGGGTCTCACTCCTGCTCAGGTTGGTCTCGAACTCCTGAGCTCAAGCAATCCACCTGCCTCGACCTCCCAGGGTGCTGGGATTACAGGAGTGAGACACCTCACCAACCTGCTTCATTTACTTTTTAAAATAATTTTTTTTAGTTAGCCAAAAGCTAAACCAATACATTGGTTTTTGTGGGGCTTTGGAATTCCTGAACACTAAAATAATTTTTATTTATCTTTATTCCCTACACATGTAAGGAAGAGAAGAGTCCAGTGCCATCTTTGTTCTGGGAACTGTAGCAGGCGCTACACACATCCTTTCTGTTAGACCTTCCACTTCTGCCACTTGTATACCTTGCAGCCTCGGACAGGTCACCTGGCATCTTGGAGCTTCACTTTCCCCTTTGTTAACTGGAGATCTCAGGACCTTTAAGGAATAGGGACCTTCCTGTCATGTACTGTAGCTATATCCCTTATTCACACCAATCCATAAGATAACAACATTGTAAAAATCTATCAACAGCCACTACTTACTGCATGATTTTTTTATAGCTTCATCATAGTAATATTTTTGCACTTTTTTCTCATAGGTATGTCTTTCCTTATATTTCATGCTTAAATTTATGTCTTCCAAAGGTCTGACACTAGAAGAAAATAATTCATGATGAAATAAAATGTTAACCACAAGGACGAGCAGACACTTTCTGGCTGTACATATATATCTTTGACAAAAAAAAAAAATTCTATTTCTGTGTACCAAGATGGTAATATTTGTTTACACCATCAAGTCACATCTTTGAATAAAAAGCCTGCTGGCCAGGTGACAATATAAAAAGGGAAGAGCCAGCGAAGCCAAGAGTCTAATTAAGCAAAGATTCTGTTCCCATAGCAACAAGGTTAGGTAGGGGGGGAAAAAGCTGCAGAAGAATATTTCATAGACACACAAACTGTATCCGTCCCCTGAGAATAGATCACAGAGTTAATGAGAAGCCAGAATCAATGCTTTATGCCAAGTTTATTTATCCAATATTAGGCATAGATCTTCATTCATGGTATCCAAATGCAAAAAGTTCAGTTTTCTTGAGGCTTGTCATATAAATCTATAAGAAGGCTAAAACCCAATTATAGCACAAGAATATGGGGAAAGGGGCAAGGAAGGGGAGAGGGAGAATGGATGGGATCACACCTATGGTGCATCCTAGAAGGGTACAAGTGAAACTTACTAAATGCAGAATATAAATGTCTTCATATAGTGATTAGAAGGCCATGATGGCTATGTTAAACAGTTCGATGAAAATATTTCAGATTGTATATGAAGTCAGCACAGTGTGCCCCATGATTGCACTAATGTACACAATTATGATTTAATAAAAATTTTTTTTAAAGAGCATTGTTTAAAATATGATGGGCATTAGGCAATTTTATTAAAAGCCTTTGTCTCATTTAAAAAAAAAAAAAAAGAGATAAAATTTTCCTCCCTTGACTCTGGATTGGATTTGCTTTGGCCAAAAAAGTGCAACAGAAGTAATGCTGTGCTACTTCTGAGACTGAGTCTCACAAGCCCTCCAGTGCTTTCACCAGCCCTTTCTTGGAGCCTTGCTAATCTCCATACGAACATGCCTTGCCAGAAGATGAGAGACCACTTACATCATCACAGCCGAAGTCATTCCAGACCGCACCAGCTCCTAACCAGCCCACCGACTTTAGACACCTAAGAGACTCCAGCCAAGATCAGCCAACCCTCGCGTAGTCTCCTGGGAAATAACATTAGTAACTTTTTAAATCATTAAGTTTTGGTGTTGCATAGCAATAGTCTTATGATACAATATTACTTTTTCTTTTATAAATATAGAAATTGAGGCTTAGTGTATTTTACCCCAAATCACCCAATTTGTAATTGACGAAAATCAAACCCAATCTATATTTCATTTCAAAGCTCAGTCTCCTAATACTCCACTTTGTTTATAACATTTAGATGTTAGAAGAATCATCTCATTGAGCTCTGCACTGGCCTGGCCACATATGAAGTGCTGTATTTAATTGTACACAACCTAAAAAGAATCTAGAAGAAAATTTTTAAAAAATTATGACGTCTATAAAATAAGGCATCGAGAGAAAGGTTTACTTAGGCTGAGAAGAAAAAACTCATGGAGGACATAAAGAAAGGGGTAGATTATTTTCTTTTGCTTTTGTCTTGTCTATTCTGATTCCTTTATACAACATCTCCCCACCACCACTCATGAAAAGATACATTTAACCCCTTGTGCCTATTATTGGATTTAGATGTTAAATTGTCAGTCTTCTGAATTGTCATCACATAAGGGTCCTCCTAACCTTTACAGACGTGCTTTGAATGTCTAGACAGTCCACCTCCGCATCTAACCACAACTGTATTTAGCATGATATTTTCTTAATTCCTTTCTAGGTAACATGCCTCCCTGGGAGACTTGGTTTCTGAAACTTGCCTCTTCCATTTAGGATGCCACAATGGGAAGCCTTTGTACCATAGACACACACACACACATATTTTCTTTTTCTTTTTTATTTGGGCTGGGCACAATGGTTCAGGCCTATAATCCAAGCACTCTGGGAGGCCGAAAGAGGTGGATCACCTGAGCTCAGGAGTTCAAGACCAGCCTGAGCAAGAGTGAGACTGTCTTTAAAAACAGCCAGGCATTGTGGTGGGCACCTGTAGTCCCATCTACTTGGGAAGCTGAGATAAGAGAATCACTTGAGCCCAGGAGTTTGAGGTTGCTGTGAGATATGATGCCACAGTATTCTACCCCCCAAAAATAAATGAATAAAATAAAATAAAATTTGTATTGAAGTAAAGTAAACATATATAATTTGTTATCTTTACTATTTTTAAGTAGATATACATGTTCTTACCTGGCCTTACCCCAGAGATCAATGTCTAAAACTAGCAAGATATCATCAGATTTTAGCTTAATAAGTTTGAGATGTGTGTAACAATTACATTTATCAAAAGTACTAGAACTTTATGACATAATGAAGACTCAGTTTTAGGAAGCATGGTATATTGCATAAGGAAATCCTTATTATGTGATAGCTTGAATAAGACAAGCTACCAAAACAAACAAAAAAAGCCCCCAAATAAGATATATAATATTATATCTTACCTCTGTATCAATCCAATGACAGTATTTCTAGTTGAGTGACAATTTTCCTGGATATAGTGATTCTAAGACCCAGATTCCTTCTATTTGTGGCTCCTCCATCCTCTGAAAACAGGAAGTGTTATTTTTTTTAATCTAGCCAGAAGATGAGAGAAGGAAGTGTAGATAGAAAAGTTACCTGCATTTTAGTTACCACAACCAACAAGTTATATGTGCCAGATTCCATTAGTGAGACCTAATCATATGTGCTCACCTAAGTGTAAGGGGAATTGAGAAATGTAGTCCTTGGCTGGAAAGCCCTTGCCAGTAACTATTCCTCACAGTAGAAGAGGAGTATAAATCTTTGGTGGGTAGCCAACCATTTCTACTGCCATTGGATAATAAAGTAAATGGTTTAAAGCTCTGTTTTAACTTCAGTTTTCAGCATAAAAATATCCAGTTGCATTTAACTGCAAACCCTTCACATTTTTAATTTTAGGCTTAATCAGAAGTTCTTTCACTAGACTCTAAGAAGTTCAAGGGCAAGAATCGACTCCTTCAGGCTTTGTATTCTCAAACTCTCCCATGCATAGTAGCTACCCATAGAATATTGGTTGAGTAAATGAACTGGACATTGTGTTTTGTTTTGGGGTTTTTTGTGGATACAGATATATTCAATATAAGTTTTATATGACACAGAAGCTTTCAGAAATGAAGCCCCAAAGACCAAGGGGTAATTGGATTTTTATGGAGAATAGTGCAAAAGTATGACGGGAAGACAAAAATGTTTGATCTAATGATAATAAACTAGGGGAAACTCAGCAAGGCCTGTTTGCTCAGTTTCTTCTTGGCATCCCTCTATGACTGATGTTTCTCCCTTCTATGTATAGGGCAGGACTCCTATCACGTCTTCAGGGAAGTAGGGAGGGAGGTCAGAGAGTGACCTTCCTAGGTTTTATGGTCTGTTTCAGGGAGGCATGAGAGAAGGTCAGACAGACCTTTCTGCTTCTGTTGTTTTCTGTTTCCAAGATGTCGTGTTTTAGGGTTTCGTGTCCTGAGGCCTGACATCTGTGTCTCCTTCCACTTGATGTCTCCTTGAGACTCTGCATCTGCATGCATCTCTAGTGCCTAGAACAGTGCCTGGAACTTACTAGAAGCTTAATAGACAATATCCCTCAGTAAAGGTCTGGCCAGGGACATGTTTGTGAAGACCAAACAAATCCTTACTTCCTTTCTTCTCTTTCTAGGAGTCCTCCTCCCATTTAGGGCAGTCCTTTGAGAGAGGACGTTGTGTTATCCAGGCTTCTTTATAAAAATGAACCTGAGCACATCCTTGAATTCAATGTCAAGAATGTTGTTTCTCAAGATAAATTTCTTTGACCACCTTAAACCATTCATGGTTACGTGAGCATGTAACACTGTTATCCTTCATTCATTTCCAGATACATTCTCCTCTGCCTGGATTGCCTTATCCCCACATTCATTTGAAAAATAACTTCCTCTCCCTCAAGAGTTAGTCCAAGAATGACCACCTCTCATCCACACAATCTTATCCAATTCTTCTAGCAGACTTACCTTCTCCTTCCCCTGTGTTTCCATTATACCCATTACTATTCTTATCTTAATTTATGGCAATTATATGTTTATTTTATGACTTACCATTGGCTTATAAACCATTTAAGGGCAGAAACCATGGCTTTCTTCTTTATATTATCAACATCTTGGCCACTTTTGGCATATCAGAAAGGCATACTTAATATTTGTTAAGGAAATTATCATTTTAATTTATTCCATGCTTAAATAAAAATCACAGCAGTATCATGAAGAATGATATGCCTCCCTCTTTCATTCTTTTTCTCCAACACATATAGTGATCTGTTTTGTTTCAACAAATCAAAGAAGATACTGAAACAAATTCTTTAGTACTTTATGGTGGTAAGCTTCTAGTTCCATTTATACTACAATACCTACATCTCTAAACACAATAATACTTCTCTTTTGCATTATGTTACAGTTTTAAACTTCACTGGTTATTAACCAATACTTTGTCTATGTAACAATCACTTTGGCCATATATTTGATATTTTGTTTTTGTGCTGCAATATTTATAAAGCCCAAAGGCTTGTTGCTTTCAAGTTAAAATCTCTATGTTTGGGGGGGTATTGTAAAAGGAAACAGGGGAAAAAACTAATAGTAACTGAACACTTACAAAGGGTCCTTTGATGTTAGTAGACACAATTGGAAGAGGGGCTTTACCTAACAAATGCAATCAGGGTATCCTGCTTCTTTATACCCTCAATGAATCCCCAATTTAAAAAAAAAAATCCATGCATTAAATAGCATACTCAGTAAGTACACAGAAAGAGAGGTTGAACAACTTAACTCACCCTTCCATCTTCAGGAAGTTTCACAATTTACTCTCTAGACTAAGCAGGGAAGAAACACTTTCTCTTATTCATGACAAAGTACCTTAAATACTTCCTAAAAGTAGGTGGAGTAGAAAATATTCTACACATGTAATATTTGGTATTTAATCAATTCCTTTAAAGGCAAGTCAAGTCAAGTCACCACTATGCTCACATCCTTTGGGACCCCCTCCTTCAGAGGGAAAGCCAGCAGCCTTAGGTGAGCTCTAACCCCCACCTGTGCCCATCTCCTGCACTCAGCTCTCACCCCACTGCCCCCTCGCTCTTCCTGGAACCCACCTAGGGATGCTCCTGCCTTAAGGTCTTTGCTCCAACTGTCCCAACTATCCCTTTTTTCTAGAAAATTCTTCCTGTAAATGTCTCACCATGTTTGCTCCCTCCCAACTTTGGATCTTGGTTCAACTATCAATTTTTCAGCGAGGGCTCCCATGACCACCATTGCATTTGAAATTTAAACTCGGGTACCACCCCCCAGACACACATACTCCCAGTTTGTTCTACTTTTTTCATGTTAGCATTTATCCTATTGGTCATGATTTAGCATTTACTTCATCTGTTTGTTTACTGATTTCCTCTTCTACTAGTGTGTAAACTCAGCGAGGGAAAGAGTTTATTTTCTTTCCTGTAGTATCTCCAATGCCTTACCAGTGTCTGGCTATGGTAAAAATTTGTTAAAAACTTTGCAAGACAGAAAAAGGCAAATACTGTATGATCTCACTGGTACATAGAATCTAAAAAGTCCAACTCACATAAACAGAAAGTAGAATAGTGGTTATGAGACACTGGGGCTGGGAAAATGTTTGTCAAAGGGTACAAATATTCAGAAGCTCCAAAATGGAGGGATGTTTGACAAAAGATGTTTGTCCGATTTTCAGTGATGAGTAAGTTGTGGGGATTTGACACACAGCATGGGGACTGAATTAGTCATACTGTATTGTGTACTTGAAAACTGCTAAAAGTAGATCTTCAGAGTCCTTACCACACACACAAAAGAAGACAATGTGAGGTGATGGATGTGTTAACTAACTCAATCGTGGAAATCATTTTACAATGCATAAGTGTATCAATTATCACATTGTACCCATAAAGATAAACAAGGTTATTTTCCAATTATACTTTAATAAAAACTGGACAAAAAACTAAAAAAAAAATTTATTTACCAACATCTTACATCAACCTAGCGAGAGATAGTATTATTGTCACTATTTAGAGATGAGAAATCTAAGACTTTGTAGTTTAAAAAAAAATGGTACATCTAGATTCAAATTCAGGAGCATCGGTCTTTGCAGTAGACTTAATAGTGGTCCCACAAGATGTTCATGTCCCAACTCCTGAAACTTGTGAACGTTATGGCAAAAGCAACTTTGCAAATGTGATTATGGATCTTTAGATGGGGAGATTATACTGGGTTAATCTGGGGTGCCTTCAATTGCAATCTTTTTTTTTTTTTTTGAGACAGAGTCTTAGTCTGTTGCCCTAGGCAGAGGACTGTAGTGTGATACATCATAGCAACCTCAAACTCTTAGGCCCAAGCCATCCTCTTGTCTCAGCCTCCTAAGACTATAAATGTCCATCACAAAGCCCAGCTATTTTTTTTTTTTTTTTTTAGTAGAGACAAGGCCTTTTTCTTGGTCATAATCATAGGATCTTCATCGGAGCAAGGCAGAGGGAATTTAACTACAGTAGAAGAAAGAGCAGTGTCACCATGAATACAGAGATTGGAATGATGCCACCAGGAGCCAGGGACTGTTGGTGGCCTCTAGAAGTGCAAGAGGCACTGGATTTTCTAGCTCCTGAAAGAACCAGCCCTACTGACAACCTGATGTTAGCCTCTTAAGACTCATGCTGGAGGCTGGGCACAGTGGCTCACACCTGTAATCCTAGTGCTCTGAGAGGCTGAGGCAGGTGAATTGCTTGAGCTCAGGAGTTCAAGACCAGCCTGAGCAAGAGTGAGACCCCATCTTTCAAAACTAGCCAGGTATTGTGGCAGGCACCTGTAGTCCCAGCTACTCAGGAGACTGAGGTAAGAGGATCACTTGAGCCCAAGAGTTTGAGGTGGCTGTGAGCTATAATGCCATAGTACGATGCCCAGGGTGACAGAGTAAGACTCTGTCTCAAAAAAAAAAAATAAATAAAAAAGGAAAAGAAAAGAAAAAATGACTCACATTGGACTTCTGACCTCCAGAACTATAAGAACATAAATTTGTGTTGTTTCAAGTCTATGGAATTTGTTGCAACAGAAAATTACTGCAGGCTCCAAACTCAGTGAGAGGTTTAATTAAATCAGCTTGGGGCAACAAATAAGGCAGAGTCCTTAAACACCTCCCCTATCAAGAAAAACCAGCACCTGGAGCTATGTCAGGGCACATGAGGACGTTCCAAACATGAACTCCCTCCAAGAAACCTTGAGCCATCATCATGACTATTCCAAAGTAATATCTGGAGCTCTTCTGCCAAGTGTTTCTGCACATCTTCCCAGCTGGGAGGATGAAACAGTGCGAAGGCCAGTCCCTCAGGTGGCCAAGCCATAAACTCTGCAGAACCAAACCAAAACTTTGAACTGAATCCAACAAGCCTGAGATGGCCAACACAAACCTCAGTAGAACTAGCTGTACTTTCAGTAGCAAAACACTTTTAAACAAGGGCCATATTACATTTGCTACTCTTAGTTTAGTAAAGTCTTGCCTATGTCCCACAGTAGCCCAAGACTGGAATTTACCAGGGAATGAGTAACTCATAAAAAAAAAAAAAAAAAGCTTGCAAACACTGTGCCTAGCCCAGATGGAAAAACAACCTACTGGCTTTGATGCAGTACAAACTCCAGACCTTGTGCCAGCAATAGCCTCCTCCAGGATTACATCTGGCATGAGAATGGGAATCATAGTAGTGTGAAGTACACATACTTTCCAGTGCAAAATAAGCACTACCATGAGCTGAAGCTTGGTTTGTGTCTTCCGTTGTTCACTGAGACAATCCTCACTGATCTCCAGTCTACCGTCCACTGTTTCCCTCTCAGGGGAAGTGACTCAACTGGAAAACAACCACCAAGGCCAAGAGAAAACAGAATCTTCTGAATGAAATTAATAAGCTTATATTTTTCTGGCTCCCTTTGACCTTGGTGGATATCTCCACATAAAAAAGTTTTAAGTTTTAGCCTTCTGAAATATTTGAAGAAGTAAAGATTGGAGAGGCGTAAATGGTAACATCCGTGCTAGTTAGGAAGTTTCCCCAAGGAGAGGAGGACCGTGATCTGATTGAGAGCAAAACACAGACATAACGAAGAAGCTGGTGGAAATCGAAAGGGATTTTAATAGTAATGAGTTAAGGAATGCAAAAGACATTATTGAAATCCTTAACAATAGAGCTATTCTCACAATTAAAAATTCCACTTATTCCTTCATCAGTCTCCCTGAATCTCTAACACTGTGGGTATAGGGAGAGTCAGAAGTCCCATGAGAAGTACCTTAAATTCCTTAGAATGATTTTGGCTGTGACTTTTATCTCAGGTCAACTATGTCAAAGAAATTGTCACTCTCACACTCATTCAAATCAATAGGTGCTGGGAGAGGCATGACGGTCAAGGTCAGTGCCCTTTCAGGACTTAAAATCTACTAAAGAGAAAAGATATAGACCTGAAACATTAAACGACAAAGTTTCAAATAGGGGTTAAAGAAAAGAAGCCTGTCAGAAATTAGTACGTGGTCAGTCAACCAATGATTCTATAGGTAATATCTGCTGGGGGAGTTTAAGAGAGGAGGAGGCTACATTAGAAGCTGCTAAGCAGAAGAGATCTAGAGAGTTCTATCATTTCCGTTCTGTCCCAGCATAGCTAAAGTACAGTGGGGAGCTGGTGTGATGGGAAGAAGCATCAGACCTGGGTTCCACATCCTGCATCTTAATTGCATCAAGCCTCAGCAATCAGTTAAAGCCCTCTGAGCCTGCTTACCTTACTCTGTAAAAGTGGATCAAGTCCACATTCATGGCTATCCTAAGGTTAAAGTATAAAATGTATGAAAAGTCTGCAACAGTTAATAGATGTTCAATAAATATCTCTCTGTGGTTAGTTACATAGTCTTCAATAAAATTTTTTTCTGAGATTGTCGTCATACTTTGTTATTTTCCACAAATCCAATTTTTTTTTTGTTTTTTTTTTTTGGTTGAGGATTCATTGAGGGTACAAGAAACCAGGTTACACTGATTGCATTTGTTAGGTAAAGAAAGCCCTCTTACAATCATGTTTTGCCCCCAAAAGGTGTGGCACACACCAAGACCCCACCCCCCTTGCTCCTTCCCTCTCTCTGCTCTTCCTTTGGGCGCGGCGGCCGCCGGCGGTGGGGGGGGGGGCGGCCCGGGCCGGACCGCCCCCCCGGCCGGCGGCTCCCGCAAAGCCAGACCCGAGAGAGGCAACGAGCGCGGGGGGTGGGGTCTTGGTGTGTGCCACACCTTTTGGGGCAAGACAAGATTGTAAGAGGGACTTTATGTAACAAATGCAATCAGTGTAACCTGGTTTCTTGCACCCTCAATGAATCCCCAACAATAAAAGAAAAAAATAAAATAAATTCCTGGAAAATCAAGATATATTTACAGAAGCCATTAAAATTTAGGACATTTAGGAGTTCTGACAGAAGGGCTAGGTTTTCATGCTCTGGACATGCCACAGGGGAGGTGAGGAGTGGTGGGAAGATTGGCAGGGAGACTGTCTCTTCCTCTCTTGGCATTTCCTGCTTTGCCAAAGTGTTAGCTTCCCAGGGCTGCTATAACAAAACAATACAAATGAATTCTTGCACAGTTTGGGGGGCTAGACGTCTGGAATCAGGGTATTGGTTCCGCAGTGCTCTCTAAGCCTCCAGGGGAGAATCTGGTCCTTGCCTTCCCCCGAGCTTCTGGTGCTGCCAGCAATCCTTGGCTTGTAGACACATCACTCAAATCTTCGCCTCTGCAGTGGCATGGCAGCCTTCTTGTGTGTCTCCACTATGGCCTTTTCTCTGTGTCTGTGCCACTCTCTGCATCTCTATCTAGCAGCTCTTCTCCTCTTCATATAAGCACCAACCATGCTGAGTTTATGCCCACTCTGGGGCTCTCATCTTACCTTGATTACATCTGCAAAGACCCTATTTCCAATAGATCCCTGAACAGGTCCTGGGTCAGAGGCTGTCCTAGTAGCTTACATGAGACACAACAAAGAGAAGAGGAAGAGAAAGGGTGGAAGGAGCATTGGATAGTTTAAAGCAGTTTCATAGCTCAGAAAAGCCCTCTCTGTGCTAAAAAGGTACCCAGAGCCCTTGGGTCACGAGTGAAAGACTCACAAACCAGGGTGGGCCCACAAATGTGTTTTAGTTGGCTCATGTGGAATAGTTAACAAATTTGAGAGCACTGCCAATGTTTAAAAGTCAGGAGATCTTATATAAAAGTTCAAATGTCTCGGTTTTTTTTCCAGATGTCACATGATCTAATGTTCTTGCCTTCCCACACTTCTGAAAAGCATGACTGTCCCCTTTGGAGGGAGCAAACCCACCCTCTGCTTCTCTTCCGTTCCTCCCTGCCTGCTCTCTCATCTACCTGGCCACCAGCCCTGTAAGCTTTGGCTGTAGGCAAGGAAGGAAAGCAAGACCAAGAGACAGAGGCCACTTGCTTTAGCGATGAATCCAGCCCCAAGTTAGTCCAACAGGGAAGGCTGGGGTGGAAGGGTGGAGCACAGACACTTACAAGGGAAAGGTACGGAGACATCAAAGAAGGCAGTGCGTGGTGTGTGATGGTATTTCAGGAGAAGGGCCCTGCTAGGAAGCCAACTTGGGGGTTCAGACAGGACCCTGGAATTCCCACTGAAATCTTTGCTGGAGATGCTAAATAGAAAAGGGGAGAAAAGAACACGCTGGCTTGAAGCTCATTCTGATGGGGGAGAGGAATTTTGCAAGGCCTTGCGCTTTTCCAGCCCATTCACATTCCCTGCTTCCCTTCACCCTGCAGGGCAGAGCAGGGGATCGGCCATTCCTTTCTCACGGGTGAAGCAACTGAGGTCTAGAGAATGTATTGATCTCTCTGGGGTTTTGTATATGTGGCAGCGAACTGTTTAAATTCAGGATTCCTCTCTGCCAGGCTGGTGCCCCCACCAAGGAAACATTATTTTCGAAGCCGTGTTTGCCTTCTGGCAAAAAGGCTCCACCATCTTTATGTCTGGAAGGTTCAATCCAGGCTGAATCACACTGAAAACATAAAAAAAGGTTAGCTTCTCCAAGAAGAGAACGGAGTTATCTCGAGAGAGCACTCTCTAATTAGCCACTTACCCAGACCCTCCTGCCTACCTTCGTCTGTCCACTCCCCTTCCCTTCTTTTATCAAATGGTAAACTATTAAACGCCTCCTAAGTGCCAGGCACTTTGTTAAGCGCTGAGATTGCCCCGTGATGCTCACAGGGTGGTGGAGACTACTATGTAAGCCCGCAGAGTGCAGTGAATGTTCTAGAAGTCTGCATACAGGATGCTACTAAAAGGGAGAAAGGCTCAGGAAAGGCTTCTCAGGGCCTGGCTTGCTGGGTGGAGTTCATTCATTCACTCAGCAAATGTTTAGTGAGCACCGACTCCACGCTGGGATTCCCGGCCCCCAAAGCAAAATAAACATCCACCTTCATGTTGCTGATATTGTTGCAAGATGACTGGAAGAGTAAGTAATTCATGTGGCTTTATGGAGAAATCGTTCTAAGAGCTACTGTACTACTCAAGCAGAATATTAATATATATTCACCACAGCAATGACTGTGCCAGAGATATTTACATCCTGCATTATTTGGGCACAGAGCAGTGGGACAGCCAATGAGGTGAGAAGGAAACCAAACCACCAGCAGCTTTGCACTAAGTTAAATAAGTGATCTCATTTCCTAGGGCTTCTGTTTCTGGAATTCGGGAGAACCAGAAAGCCCTCCTGCTCGAGAGGTCTTAGATGCAGGAATGATCCTCTTCACAAGTGTAATCAAGATGGTCACAGGCTGCATCAGACACCCAAAACCCGAGTCAGCTGTTCCCAGTGAAGGTGCCCCTCCCCAAGCCAAGTGTCACTGTCTCCTTCTAGCCCAAGATCAGTCCTTTCCGCAAAGAATGTCTATATGATGACACAGGCAGAGAAAGAACACCAGCAGTGTGTACCCCCCAGTAAACAAAGAAAAAGGGGAAAAAGGACAAAAATCGGACTGTTCCTTATTGATGTGCCCTCGTTCATAGTGTGGCATGAACCTGAGGACACCTGCGGGTGACGGGCAGCTCTTCACCATGGGCCAGGGGCCAGTCGGCTGCACATCCTTGCTGGGCGTGCCCCAGGGGAGGGGAGGTGTGGTCACTCTGCTTCTGCTCGGAAGGCTTTGGCATCAAACTCATACTAGTGCTGGTAGAAACGTAGCCTTTTCTAAGTCTAGTTCCCCTTCACTGAACGGATCGGGCTTTGGAGAAAACAGAGTTTTTATTCTTGATTCAGTGATGGGATTGCTAGAAATAATAACTTCAAAGGACAAAGAGATAAAGTTAGGACCTGTGATCGGTTGAAAGAATCTTTTTATTAAGAGCGATCCCTGGAGTTTGTACAGGGGCCAGACAAAAGTGGTCCTGTTTTGGCCACCGAAAGAAAAGAAGCAAGATGTGTCCTAAAATTAGCAAACGCTGTGGCATAAAATACAAAAAAACAAAAAGAAACCCCAAAGCCATGTGAATTAGGGAAAAAAGGGGAGGTGTTCTACAGAGTGAAGGCAGAATGCAGAGACAGCAACTCCACCGCACAGGTGCATGAAGCGTTCAAAGCTAAGGGGAAAGGGGTTAGGTGGAAGGGGGGAGAGAAAGAACACGCTGGCTTGAAGCTCAGTCTGACAGGGGAGAGGGAGGTCCGGGTAAGTGGCTAATTAGAGAGTGCTCTCTCTAGAAAACTCCGTTCTCTTCTTGGGGAAGCTAACTTTTTTTAAAGTTTTCATTGTGATTCAGCTTGAATTGGACCTTCCAGACACTAAATAGTGGAGCCTTTTTGCCAGAAGGCGAACACGACTTCTAAAATAACGTTTCCTTGGTTGGAGCACAGGCCCCGCAGAGAGGAATCCTGAGTCCTCTCAGGGAAGAGGATGGGGACCCTGAATAAGGTCTGACTTATTATTGTGACCATTAATGAAAGAAGTCTCCTCGGATTCCACAATGTTGGTAATTTTTTTAATATTTAGCTCCCACATAGGAGCGAGAACGTGTGAAATTTGTCTTTCTGTGCTGGGCTTATTTCGCTTAACATAATATTTTCCAGTTCTATCCATGTTGTTGCAAATGATAGGACTTCTTTTTTATGGCTATAGAATATTCCATTGTACATATGTTACACCACCTTTTTATCCACTCATCCGTTGCTGGACACTTAGATCAATCCTAAATTTCAGCTATTGTGAATAGTGCCACAATAAGCACGGGAGTACAGATATTTTTTCCACTGATTTCCCATCTTTTGGATATATATACCCAGCAGTGGGATTGCTGGGTCACAGGGTGGTTCCATTTTCAGTTTTTCCAGGATGCTCCATATTATTCTAATTACATTCCCACCAGTGTACCAGGGATCCCCTTCTCCGCGTCTTTGCCAACATTCATTCATTATTGCCTGCCTTTTTTTTTTTTATAAAATCCATCTTAACTGGGGTGAGTTTTGTTTTCCATATTTTCTAAAAATATGAAATATTGGCACAATGTAGAAAATACATATGCTTAGCTGCATTGATAAAAAACTTTCCCTCTCTTTAAAAAAAACTTAAATGATAAAATAAGTTTCAGTGTCTGTTGCCCAATGGAGTGAACTTTCGTCAAGCCAGTAAGTTCAGATTTCAAGGCTTCAGTTCAGCCACTACGGTTTATCACGGAGGTTAAACAGAGCTCTGACCTTGCACAGAGTTTTACTCAGCATTTTTTACTGTGGTCTAATCCCAGAGGGGAAAAAAAGGATAGTATAATCAGATATTTTGTTACTGTCTTACCTTTTATTGGTAAAAAAATCATACTACTTCTACTATCTTTTACCCTTTTTTTTTTTTAGAGGCAGAGTCTCACTTTATCACCCTCAGTAGACTGCAGTGGTGTCACAGCTCACAGTAACCTCCAATTCCTAGGCTTAGGCAATTCCTCTTGCCTCAGCCTCCTGAGCAGCTGGGACTACAGGTGCCCACCACAACACCCGACTATTTTTTTGTTGCAGTTTGGCCGGGGCCAGGTTTGAACCCGTCACTCTCAGTATATGGGGCTGGCACTCTACTCACTGAGCCACAGGCACTGCCCTACTTCCACTATCTTTTCTAAGCCTTATTATAATATATCCTATGCTGGTTTAAATTATTGCTTCTCAAACTTTCGCATGTATTCAGATCACATAGAATGAATGTTTTGCTGAAATGCAGAATAAGACTCAGAAGATCTGGGAATGGGCCTGAAACTGCATTTTGACAAGCTCCCAGGCTCTGCTGCTGTTTCTAGCTCATGGACCAGAGCATCCTGAGGAGCAAAGATCTGAATTAGTTCATTCCCTCCCTCTGTCCTGGACATCTTTTCAGTTTTTAAGTAAACTGACTACTTTGGAACTATAGTTCTCAAAATTTCCACTGCATCAAAATCACCTGGAAAGCTTGTTTTAAAATGCCAATTCCAAGGCAGCGCCTGTGGCTCAGCAAGTAGGGCGCCGGCCCCATACACTGAGGGTGGCAGGTTCAAACCCAGCCTCGGCCGAACTGCAAAACAGAAAAGTATCCAGGCATTGTGGTGGGCGCCTGTAGTCCCAGCTACTCTGGAGGCTGAGGCAAGAGAATCGCCTTAGCCCAGGAGTTGGAGGTTGCTGTGAGCTATGTGACACCACAGCACTCTAACGAGGGTGATAAGTGAGACTCTGTCTCTACAAAAAAAAAAGGCCAATTCCACGGTGCCGACCCCAAAGATTCTGATTCATCACTGTACCTTTCTGTGTACCCAGACCTGGGCCTGGACAAAGCAGGGCACTGCAGTCAGGGTCCTGCCAACTTCTAGATCAGGCCTGCTGCTACACTCTTGTAAAAGCCTTACATTCATTCCATACATTTGAACTTAAAAATTCATACCTAGGGCGGTGCCTGTGGCTCAGAGGAGTAGGGTGCCGGCTCCATATGCCGGAGGTGGCGGGTTCAAACCCAGCCCCAGCCAAACATCGCAAAAAAAAAAAAAAATTCATACCTAGGAAACTGTTCCCAGAATTTCCCCATTTCCTCTCTCCCCTTGTTCTCTAGTTCCCAACTTTAATGCCACCTCTTCTGAGGGGTCTTCCCTGACCAGCTAGTGTAAAGTAGTACTTTCTGCCACAGCCTGTCTCTTTAATCAGACAGCCCCCCTGCCCATGTTTTCTTATATAACTTCACAGCTCCTGTCACTGTCTGGAATCGCCTTGTCCACACATTTTGTTTGCCTGATTGTTTCTTCCAGAAACCAGAGACTCCACCTGCCTCGTTTCCTCACTGAATTCCTGGTACCTAGTGCAGCGTCGGAAAATTGGTGGAAGGAAGGAAGGAAGGAAGGAAGGAAGGAAGGAAGGAAGGAAGGAAGGAAGGAAGGAAGGAAGGAAGGAAGGAAGGAAGGAAGGAAAGAATGAATCAGTACATCAGCCTGAAAAGCGAGGTGTAAAACACAACAAACTGTGTCATGAATTCTGGCCTTAGAAACTTAAAGACTGCGGAATGAAGCAGACGTGGCAGTTTAATGAGCAAAAGGATCAGATGAGTAGGAAAGGCATGGTGATGCTTCCTTCAGGGTGCAGAAGAAAATCAAATTAGGAACAGAGGACAGCGGCCGGTTGCAGCTTTTCTCTTCATGTGTATAAAAGATCCTTTGTCCTTTTTTCTGTGTCCGGTTTTGAAATTATAAAAATACATCTTTTTTTTGTAGAGGATTTGGGAAAACTAAGATATTTAACTAAGAAAAGATATACTGCACAATCTTACTGCCCACAAATAATTATGTTATTAATTTTTTTTTTTTTTTAGACAGAGTCTCACTATGTCGCCCTGGGTAGAGTGCCATGGCGTCAAGGCCCGCAGCAAGCTCAAACCTCTTGGGCTTAAGTGCTTCTCTTGCCTCAGCTTCCCAAGTCGTTGGAACTCCAGGCACCCACCACAATGCCCAGATAGTTTATTTTTGTTGCATTTGTCATTGTTGTTTAGCAGGCCCAGTCGGATTCGAAACCACCAGCCCTGGTGTATGTGGCTGGTGCTCTAACCACTGAACTACAGGCGCCGAGCCTATGTGTTTAATTTTTATGCTTTTCCTTTTAGAATATTTTCAATATTTTCAAATATGTGTCTTTTACATAATGCATATATAGCACATATACTTTCATGTTCTACTCTTCTATTATTTAACATTATGGGATAAATATAGTCTTATGCCTGTAATACCTTGTAAAGCACGGTGTGTTTGTTTGTTTGTTTGAGAAGGAGTTTCACTCTGTCACCCTGGGTACAGTGCCATGGTGTTGGGTGTCTTAAGTCAAAGCAACCTCGGACTCTTGAGTCCAAGCAATCCTCTTTCCTCAGCCTCCTGAGTAGCTGGGACTATAGGTGCCCACCACAATGCCCAGTCAATTTTTCTATTTTTAGTAGAGATGGAGGTCTCGCTCTTGCCCAGGCTGGTGTTGAACTCCTGAGATCAAGGGATCCGCCCATGCTGGCCTCCCAGAGTGCTGGGATTACAGGTGTGAGCCACGGAGCCTGGCTGTTTAAAGCATGTTTTTAATGGTTGTTTAATTCTCCAGTCTATGACTGGAAATCTATTATTTATTTTATTTATTGCTTCCATCCTATGTTCAGAAAAGCACTCCAACTTGGTGCTAACTCTTTTTTAAATGGAAGAAAAATGTCTAATAAATGAATTTTCCCCTTGATTAGAATTGCGCAGTCAAACGCTCTGCCACTGACATACACCCCCTGGCTAGAGTTGCGGTTCTAAACTAGGGGCAATTTTGCTCCTCAAGAGACGTTTGGCTACATCCAGAGAGACTTTTGGGTGTCCCAATTGGAAAGGGTAGAGGGTAACTATTGGCATGTTGTAGGTAGAGACCAGGGTTGCTGCTAAATCCCACAACACTCAGGACAGCCCCCCCTCCCCCACTCCGCAGCAAAGAATAACCCAGACCAAGTGTCAATAGGGTTGAGGTTGAGAAACCTGCCATCAGAACAGTATTGGGATTAATATTTAACATCCACTTAAAATTCAAATTAACATGTTGCCCTTAAAGTCCAGGACTTTGCCCTGGGATTCTACCTCAGAACAATGCCTCAGTTAATTAGAACTCCACTCACTAAAATCTAGAATAACTGATATTTTACTTTAACAATCATGATTTCATTAGAGATTTGAAAATGATTTTTAAAAAGTAAAACTGGAGTGTTTATTTTCAAAATTAAGCTGCAGGCATGAACAGAGGGGTTCTGGAGTGCATCCCATGTGGGTCCTCACTTCCATATAAACATGGTCGCATGGGGAGAGGGAGAAGGCGCCACCCCGCCTGTGAGCCTGGCTCTGTAGAACACACCTTCTAAGGCAGAGAAATGATCCGCATGTTATAGAAACAGAGTTTCTAAATTCAAAAGGGGTTTTAATGATCACTTAGCGAAATGTGAAGATTTGAAATCCTGTTCCCTGAGCCTGTCCTTGAATGGAGATCTTAACCAACGCGCCACTTTTGCCAGATGTGAATTTGTTGGGGAATTCCACATTTAGGGAACAATGTCCCTGAAACCCACCCCCTTCCCTTCTGTTGAGAAATGTGCATATCCCTTTTATCGCAGACTTAGATCTCTGGGACTTCGCCTGACCTTTGCACAGAGACCACTGGTATCAAAACAATTTGTTATGATACACCCCCTGGGTGATCCAAATACCAGGGGTTCAACCCAGAACAAAGGGAGTGTTTGCTGCTCTTTTCCTCGGACCCAGGTTCTTTCTGGGTCTTATTGTGAACGGGAGAGGAGTTTAACCTGAGCATGTTTGGCATTGTGTTTCGGATATTTTAAAAGATTAAACAAAAAGCCTACCCCAGTAGGCGCTGTGTTAGAGATATAAAACTCAACAGAATCGGGAATTACTTTCTCAGCTGTAACAATGGAAATGCAATCTTTAGTTAACATGGACTCGGAATTTAGAGAGGGTGAGCTTGGACTAAGGTCAGTGATTCACGCCCTGACATCGATTTGTGCCTCTGACCAGATCACCTCTGTGTGGCCGCTGCTGGTGACCTTGCCTCCTGCAGTATTTTACGTGACTCGTCCATGGGGCCTCAGACCTGCGGTGAGGGGTCAGTGCAGCTGCACTTCCTGCTAGATCACCTTCTGGGGGGGGGGGACATTTCTCCCTTCCCCTTATCTGCTTTCCCAGGGTTGACCAGAGACAAGAAGCATCTCTGGGCTCTAATCAGCTGCATCAGCTAATGACACACTGCTTCACTGGGGAGGTCTTTGAGAAGAGGGGGCACCCGGAGAAGACAGAGCCAGGGGAACGCAAGATAATTTAAAATAAGCAATCATGGGCAGAAAGAGAATATGTGGGCTATAAAATAAATGCAGGAATAAAAGAGATGGATGGGAAGTCAATTCTCAGGTCTCTCTCTTTTGGGCGATTGCAGTCTTTTTTATTTTTTTCTCCTCGTAGTCGGCAACCTTCGGTTTCCAAATACTTATTTTCTTTGTAATTTGCCACTAAGATATTGATTCAACTGCTGAAAATGATATAGCCAATGCTTTAATATTTGCAAGGTTTCAGAAGGGCACATCCATTCCTCACCAGCAGGATATGAATATCTGCAGACAGAAACGCACACGGATACACAGGTAGCGTCCTAGAACACATTCTCTCCCAGCACACACACACACACACACATGCACACATGCACACACGCACGCTCTCTCTCCCAGCACGCACACACGTTCCAACACTCACTCACTCACTCTCTCTCCCTCCCCAACTGGAGAATACTATAAAGTCAGACAGTAACAAATGGGACTTGTTCATTATCAACTGAATCAGATTCGCATAGTTTGGACGATAGTGGGCCCATGATGCAGATGGTAAGAACGCGTGGTAAGAAGAAATAAACTTCAAAATGGGGACAAACGCACTTCCTGCTGCAGACTTCCTCAAAATAGTGACTATAGCTCACGTGGAACCCCCAAAGTCAAACCCTGATTTATTATTTCAGTCAATTTCATTTTCGATTCCTCAGGGCAGAGCTTTTTATCTGAGAAATAAGACACCATAGCAATAGCATGTAAATTCCGAGCATTGCCCTGAGAGTAAGAAGTCTACCCAACACCTAGACAGTCGTCAGGTAAGTCATCAAGGCCCAGTTCAAACTCACAGAAAAATCTAAGTAAGAGCATCGGAACTGGCTCCTAAGATTTCTGTCAGAGAGTTCCAGTCACTCCCCAGGACCTCCCAGCAAAACCAGGCTGTGGCCAATACCTTATCCATCTAAGGATGGGGGGGCCTGTGAGTTGTCTTCTCTTTGTTAAAACTAAGACAATTTTCTTATAAATAGAGGTGATGGTAAGAACATTCTAGAACATTTATTTTTATTTATTAGTATTTATTTACTCACCTTGGGTGTAGTGCTGTGGTATCATCATAACTCACAACAAACTGACTCCTGGGCTCAGGGAGTTCTCTTGCCTCCATGGTGCCTGCCACAATGCCCAGCTGATTTTTCTACTTTTAGTAAAGATGAGATCTCGCCCTTGCTCGGTCTGGTCTTGCTCCTGAGCTCAAGCGATCTACCTGCCTCGGCCTCCCAGGGTACGGGCATTGCAGGCATGTGCCACTGTGCCTGGTCGTTCTAGAACTTTTAGCTCTAGAATAATTTTGCTTCACACTAAAGGAAACTAAGGCTTAGAAAAGGTAAGTCATTGAGCCAAGGTCACAGGGCCTCTTATTTGACAGGTTTGGAGCTGAACATGGGGTTCAGATTTCGAGTTTTCTGTGCTTCACTTTTATTAGCTCGTATACCTAAAAACCAAGTCAAAGAAGGATCTTCACTGTAGTGCTTAAAGATACGTCCCGACCCAGGTAGAAAAGAAAGAAGATTCCATTGAGATCGGCCACGTAACACACACAGCAGAATGCCTGCTAGGTCACAGAGCCCAGAGAAGGCGCGTCACCACCCTCACTGTTGTCACTGGTATCATTTTGTGTCTTGCTTGAAGGAAACCCAATCTATGAAAATCTGTCAAAAACTAGTAAATTCTGCTTAAGCTCAGGAATTCAAGACCAGCCTGAATAAGAATGAAACCTCATCTCTACTAAAAATAGGCAAACTAGCCAGGTATTGTGGCGGGCGCCTACAGTCCCAGCTACTTGGGAGGCTGAGGCAAGAGAATCGCTTCAGCCCAAGAGGTTGCTGTGAGCTGTGATGCCACTGCTCTCTATCTAGGGTGACAGAGTGAGACTCTGTCTCAAAAAAAAAAAAAATCTAGTAAATGCACCTCTTATAAAGATTCTTCACTTTTTATTTAAATTTTGCTCTATCCTCCAAAAACTGTACACACAGAGAATACCTGCCTTACTATGTAAAGGAAGGTGCATTTTCTCTCAGCTTGACTACATATTTGTCTATAATGTAAGAAATGTTAATTAGATTTTCATTGTATTGCCTACGTGACAGTGATAATAAAAGATGTTCATAAAGTCTGGAAATACAGATATCATTAGTTGTTTTTATGATGGGAGATGTCCTTGATCACATTATTTATATTTGCCTATGTTTCCAGACTTTATGGACACCCCGGAGATCATAAGCATAACAAACAGGAATAAATTCTTGCTATTTTGGAGGAATTCCTAACGTTTTGTATGCTTGGTTTTAAAAAAAGACATATTTTTTAGTGGAATCTCTGCATTTGTTAGCAAAACCCCCAAAATTTACACAGAAAATACTATTTTGATTTTCTTACTCAATATTATTTTCATAAACCATAACCAAATTATAGCAAACCCTAACTTGAAAGATAATTGTGTTATTTTGTTTGAATTTATGTTCAGGCCTGGGCAGTTTCTTTCACTTTCCTAAACTTTATCCTATGAAGTTTTAAAATTAAATCATCAGGGAAATTTTTTTTTGAGACGAAATCTTCCTGTTACCCTGGCTAGAGTGTTGTGGTGTCAGCCTAGCTCACAGCAACCTCAAACTCCTGGGTTCAAGAAATTTTCCTGCTTCAGCCTCCTGCTCCCCGTAGCTGGGACTATAGGTGCCCACCAAGTCACCCTGCTAATTTTTCTATTCTTTTTTTTCCTGAGACAGAGTCTCATTATGACACCCTTGGTAAAGTGCCATGGCATCACAGCTCATGGCAACCTCAAACTCTTGGGCTTAAGCAAGAGTTGCCTCAGCCTCCCATGTAGCTGGGACCACAGGCATCCACCACAATGCCCGGCTATTTTTTGGTTGTAGTTGTCGTTGTTGTTTTGGCAGGCCCTGGCTGGGTTTGAACCCGCCAGCTCCAGTGTACATGGCTGGTGCCCTAACTGCTGAGCTACAGGTGCTAAGCCAAGTTTTCTATTGTTAGTAGAGACTGGGTCTCAGTCTTGCTCAAGCTGGTCTCAAACTCAGGCAGGAGAGAGAGGGGAGGGAAGAGGAAATACAGGTGGGGAGGGTATTCGGGGGGACCTCACCTAATGTGCATGATGCAATGGTACATTTCCAAACTATTAAGAAATGGGTATAATTGTGATGGATGTGTTACTTAGTTCACTGTGAGCATTTCACATTGTATATCAAAGCAGGACACTGAACCCCATAAATGCATCAGTGTACAAAGTTATGATTTAATAAAAAAAAAAGAATTAAAAAAAAACTCCTCAGGCAATCCTGCCCCTCAGCCAGCCTAGGATTGCAGGTTTGAGCCTTGCCCGGCCATCAGGGCTAAGTTTTTACAGGCATTTATAAGCTCTATAATCCGGACAATTTTATTTCACAGAGTTTTTCTTTTAGCCTCATTCCTCATGTGCACGCTGAAAGTAAAAAGAATTTAATTCTAAAAACATATTTTAGGGCAGCGCCTGTGGCTCATCGAGTAGGGTCCTGGCTCCATATACCGAAGGTGGCGGGTTCAAACCCAGCCTCAGCCAAACTGCAAAAGCAGAAAAATAGCCGGGCGTTGTGGTGGGCGCCTGTAGTCCCAGCTACTCGGGAGGCTGAGGCAAGAGAATCGCCTAAGCCCAGGAGTTGGAGGTCGCTGTGAGCTGTGTGATGCCACGGCACTCTACTGAGGGTGATAATGGGAGACTCTATTTCTACAAAAAAAATTTTTGTTGTTTAAATACCTACGAACTAGAAAACTGATTACTTTCTGCTTTGGTTCTGAATATAATCAGAGAATTATCTCTAGGTCTGGGGCCACATGGACATGCGGGACTATTTCTTAGTTTTCTGTGCCAAATGAAACTGGTTTCTAGGTTCTGCAGTGACAAAAATCACAGCCTGGGTGACCATGTGTCTGGTCAATAAGTGGTCAGCATTGGCCTGAGTCAGCTAATTATGTGTAATTGGGATTATGTAGTAGGAATAGCTCTCCTCTCTACAAACAAAGGAAGTCGCGTTTGTGCTGTTTCAGGTGACCACTGATCTCTCTCCTAAGCCAGTGAAAGTAGAAACTTGGTCTGTGTCTGCAACTGGCCAAGATGGTAGGAGTGCTCAGTTCTGGAATTCGTGGAGACTGCAGGCGAGGGAGATAGGGGAATGAGAAAAGACCAGGGAAAAATGTCTAATGATGGAAAAATTATTTTCACCCAGCTTTTACATCCTGAAATAATAGGCACATTCCTGTCTAATTCCTATCTTGATACAGCATAATTGAAATGATTCTGTAAGGATTCTGAAATGAACTGTGTCAGGTAAGTTGCAGCCTGAGGAGCTGGGACGGCCAGCAAGCCGGTGACTAGCTGTGTGTTGGAATAACACTTTTCAGGTGCCGACTGGGAGAGGAATTGTCCTCAAGTGGCCCTGGAGCAAGGGTCCACATCTGTAGCAGCAGCAGTAGCACTTTGGGGACAATGGCTATGGGTGGTTAGCAAGTCAAGTCTGGAATAAAGGCCCTGTCACCCAGCCATGATATCAAGAGAAAAGGAGCATGGAGTTCCAGCATCCCCCATGCCCTTCTCCTGGACAGGTCAAAGGCACTGTGGTTGAAACAGTAGCAGCAGCACTACAAGCTCCAGCAAGAAAACAAGCTTCCTGGGTCTTGGCGCCCTTGTCACTGGGGACTGGACAGTCCTTCGTGGTGGGGGCTGTCCTGAGGACATTCAGCAGCATCCCTGGCCTGTGCCTACTAAATGCCTGCAGCGTAGTTCTTCCTCCTCTCCACCTTCTAGGCCACTGGTTTTCAACCTGTGGGTCGTGACCCATAGGAGCTGTATTATAGGAGCCCTGTAGGTCGTGGCATTAGGGAGATTGAGAACCACTGCTCTAGGCAGTGACAACCAAAAATGTGTCCAGACATTGCAGAATGCCCCCTAGGGAAGCAAAATAGCCCCAGGATAAGAAGTAAATCTGCTTTGCTGATATCTACCGGGGCAGAAAGAGTCTTCCTTGAAATCTGCTTTGCTGATATCTACCGGGGCAGAAAGAGTCTTCCTAACACTTGGATCGTCTCAGCACTCAGGCCTTGGTGTGTCCGCATGTTCATACCCATGGACACATGGCTGACTGTGTTTTAGGGACCACCTAAGAATGTTTTAGGAGATGACTACCTCTGCTTGTTTTAACAGTCAGTCCAAATGACAGTACAAAGGCCACAGGTGCGGCCAGAAGTAGACAAAGAGGCTGGCCATCACCAGGTCTCAGAGAAACCACTGTCACTGAGACAGGATCCTGGCTGGCCCTGCCACACTCCCCATCTGCCTACTCACCCGCCACCCGCTAGGTGATGGACTATGGACACTGGGCTTGGGGACACAGAGATAAGGACAGATGAAGCTGCAGCCCTCAGGGGCCTTACAGTCCAGAAGGGGGAGACAGCTTGGAAGTGCTCAGATAAGACAGTTTCTTGGAGCTGGACCTTTCTCTAGGTCAGACTCCCCCAGAAGCTGGGGGGCTGCAGCTTCAGGGTCCCCACCCATTGAACCCCCTCTAAGACCTGGGAGGGGCCTTGGCAATGGTGTTCATGTTTTTATAAAATCTAGACACTTTGTAGAATCAAGTCCTAGTTCAAAATATATTTGGAAGAAGAATGAGAAAAATCCACCTGCTGGCAGCACAGCAGAAAGAAAACATCTATTTGCAAACAGAAAGTAACAAGAAAACAAATTGTAAGCGTCCCATTGCTTTGGGTGGTTACTCGGGTGCTGGGTCCAGGGGCCTGGGTCCTTGTGTTCACACACACCAGGGTCAGGAAGGCAGTGGGTGCCCCCTCCCTCTGGGAGGGTCTGCAGTATCTGGTCAGGGGGCGGCAGCTGGCCAAAGTCCTCCTCATGGAACTGGCCTCCTTATTGCTCTGGGCGGGAGGCTCCACCCCGCAGCTCCCGGCCTGCCCCTGGCTCTCTCCCGGCCATTGTGAGCCGCTATTGATTAGGCGGAGAAGCAATAGGGCTACAGCAGCTGAAGCTCAGAGGTGGGCAGCATTGATCTGGCCCCCGCCCCAGGTTATTTATAGGATACTCTGGCCTGGCAAATAATCCAAAGGAGCTTGTTTAACGAGGGTTCAGGGTGCTCTTCGCTAGCTGGTTAACTTTAAGTATTGGAAATGGAATGGATGCGCACATAATAATATTATGATTCATACAAACCACTTCTCAGGCAACTCAATATATTTCATTACCTCCTTTCTAGCAAATGTATTGATTTCTGTTTTGCGGTTTTATAACACAATTTCAAGGCTGTTGTGGGCTTAATGAGCCGTGTTCTTATGATGTTTAAAAAGATTTGAAGCTATTGTTGAAATAAATATTATGGATCACCCCTCCCTCCCGAGGCCCCCTCCCTCCTCGTCCCCAGCCCCGGCCTGCCCCTCCCCTGCTTGGGCGGAGCCGGCAGCCGAAAGCAGGGCTGCAGCTTCACGGCCCTTTGTGGCCCAGATCAAAGGACCCGAGCGCTACAAAGGCGGCCCCACTCAGCCCCTGGGCCGCTGGGCCACACACAGCCGCACCTGCAGCGCGGCCAAATGTCATTGCCGCTTCCGCGGGGCGAGCGCGGGGGACGCACCTCGCAGGCGGCAGATGACTCTAAGAATGCTTGATGGGATTCAGAGGAGGCGCGCGGTGCCCAGGGCTTTTTATTAGCTGCCTCAACTCCTCAAGCCCATCCCGAGCCTGCACCTGTGGGCCCCCTTCCGCTCGGCCTTTATGAAAGTTGACAGATTTTATTAACTTTAAGGAAGAACTTTCCAGCGTGCAGAGGGCCACAGTTTATTTTGTATTCATGCGAAACGGAAACAGAAAAAAACCTGTTTACATATTTACCGGCTTCAGTGGCCTCCCTCTGGGGCTCCAGAAGGCACGCTGCAGATTAATTTTGTCATAAAATTGACTGGTGTGCTAAGGGATGTTGGGAGTTTGGAGGTCGTTGTTGGATGTGAGATTTTTTTTTTTTTTCCAATGAGAGAAAGCTATATTCAATTATCTCACATCTCCAAGGAACCCCCAAAGACTTTCCAAATTGTACAGAAATTGGAATTCTTTTTAGAAGTGTTTGCTTAAGGGGCAAGATCATTTGCAAGTGACCAGAGGAAGCTTCCCTCCCAGCAAGGTTTCCCTATCTTTTTCATGACCCAGAAACAAAGGAAGGCATTAGAAACATCTTCATGAGAGTTGACTTCCCTTGGAGTTAAATGACATACTTGGTGCGGAAATATTGTTACATAACACCAAATAGTTGTATAACTCCTACACTCTCACTATCAGAAAGATTCTAACTGGGGACAAAGTATTAAGATTTTGCCTGTACTCTTAGATATCCATGGATCTCAGGGTGTCTTCAGGCTTCATGTCTCATGACAAATGGAAGCTCAAGACTATGAAAATTCATGTTATATTAATGGCCAGAGTGTTGAAAATTCAGCCACAGAGTCAGCTGGGTATACTGCTTATTAGCTTAAAAGCATAAAGCTTTCTGAAGCTTCCTTTTGTGTGCCAAATAAACTTCAAATGAACTGAGGATCGGTTTGCAGGAAACTCTTAAGTTGAGTGATAATGGAAAGTAGTTAGTAGAATATTACACTTTTCATTTGGGCAAACAGATGGGATGCCTGCTTTTAGATTTAATCAGGGGCTGACAGACAGGTAGGACGCCGGCATATTTTAGTTGGAGTCTCTTTCTTTTCAGGAAAGAATGAACCTCCTTAATATTCAGTATACCCGCCACCACCCCCCTACCCCAGCCCATCTACTCTGCAGTACCCGTGATCTCTACTGCCTTTTTTTTTTTCTGATGACATTACAAAGTACAAAGGTCATCTAACTGCAAGGGAATTCATTTATTAACACATCTTTTACTCTAGTCTTCCCTCAAAACAAAATTATGGATAAGTGTGGGTGAGCATGAGTGTGTGTCTACATGGTTAAAAAATAAAAAACAAAGGCTGCTTAAATCACTGAGGGCACACCCAAATCTCCATTTACATAGACACAGACGTAAATAAATGATTTAACAATTTAGGAGTCATGAGTCTCTGACCTCATGCTTTCTCAACTAACCTTTTAAAAAGATTTTGATATCAATTGTTTCTGTTTTCTTCCCTGGAAGCATAATACATGGTAACCTTAGCATGCACAATCTGTTTCAACGGAGCCATACAGACAAGTACAGCCAATGGTGGATTTTAATATTGTGGCAGAGTTTCTATTACAAGAAACAAAATCTGCCCCCCTCCTTACAATGCAAGTCCCTTGACACCCCCCCCCCATTGGAGATCATTTGTTATGCAGAGTTTCATGAGGCAATCAAAATTAATTCACAGTGATCTTTTCACCCAGAGCCTCCTGCTTCTAATAATGGTCTTTCTCAACAGGTGTTCATTGTGGCAGTCTGACTTCAAATTGCCAGACTAAAGGTTTTATTCTTTAGTCATTTCTTTTTTAATCTCAAACTTGTAATTTACTAATCTTCAGCAGCTGCCAAGAAGGCCCAGCTGCTTACTAGAGGGGAGGTGTACCTTGGAGGCCAGGGCAAGGGGAAGAACTTCACCTCTAGACGAGGAAGAGAAAGAAATTGAAATGCGTGGCCTGGAGAGAATGGGCCTCCCAGCACCAGAGACCTGACATTGCCTCCGCAGTGTCTTGCTCTGAGACTGGTCCAGGATTGGTGATATCTAGTTCTGATCCCTTTGAAAGGCTTCAGAAATATCCCGGGTCATGCATGAATGGAGAATGAATTTTTAACAACAGCAACGACTGCCACCAGAAAAAATATCATGCAGAAGAAAGGTACTTTTAAAACTTGTATTTTTCACCTGGGCCAGTTTAACTAGCCCATGCGAAGATGCTGTCTTTGTCCACTTTCAAATCTGCCTCCTTTTAAGGTAACTTTAAAGAGAAATGGGAGGAATTAAGTTTTATTGCTGAGATTCTTGGATTTCATGGCTCATCAGAGTCAAGTTGGCTGAATGTGTGTGAGAAAGCGAGAGACGAGCCTCCTGATTTCCAGATTACTGACACTGTACATCAGGGGTTCTCAACCTTCCTAATGCACCCACCCTTTAATACAGTTCCTCATGCTGTGGTTGGGGGTCACCACAACATGAGGAAGTGTATTAAAGGGTCGTGGCATTAGGAAGGTTGAGAAGCACTGCTGTAGATTCTAGGGTTCCAATACAGAGATCCCAAGGGGGTGGATCATGGTGTCGGGCCTGGGAATATGCATTTTAACAAGCATCCTGAATACTGATGCTTGCAGTCTTGGTTAGTGGGTGACCCAGATAAAACCTAGTTTTAGTTTTAACCCACAGATAAAACCTAGGGGCTTTGAATCCCTTTCATCACAGTTTGCTCATCCACTTGCCTCAGTGATCCTATCTCTACAATGGGTTCCTTCTGTTCAGCGTCTTCTCAACCCCATGCTCCTCAGCTGTGGGAGAGCCCCCTGAGCAGGTATATTTGGGGAGGCCACCGTCCTGGCTACCAGGTGGTTTTCTTCTTAAGGAGGTGACATATACATGTCTTGCAGACAAGGTCATTAAGAAGTGGCCACATTTGCCATGTAGCAACTTGACCTCCTGGTCCATTTTGCAGCTGATGCTGCTGGTTGTTCACTGGCTTGTCAGAGGTCAGTGACATGCTGATTTTCTGAGGCTGTTTCACAGCAGAGGCCGAGGGGGACACTTTGGATAGGACTGGAATTAAAGCAAATCCTCCCTAAAACCTGGAGAAGAAGACTCCTTGAGGACGAGCGCATTTGGAAGCATCACTTGCATCCCTCAGCCTGGTCACAGACTAGAAATCAGCTCTCCAGAAGGAATCAGAAAGGGGGGAGTGAGAGGCTCACTTTCCTGTGTGCCCTGGACTTCCAGAAAGAAAATTTGGATTCCTTTGGTATTCGCTAAAAGGTATAGTCACACACATAGGCAGCTTCAGAAAATCACATGGGAATTCTCATGAGAATCCAAAACTAGGGTGGAGAGTCTTGCAATGCTAAACTATCAAGGCAACCCCATTGCCTGGTCAGCCACCCTCCCCCGAGGCTACAGCTCCATGGGAAGTCACCCACTGAGTGGCAGGCCGTCCCTTCCCCACTGCTCAGGGTCCCAGCGCTTCTCGGCCTTTTACCCAGCTTGTTCCCTTGTGAAGGTTCTTTTGGATCTGCTCAAAATCTAATTACGGCTGTAAAAACTGCAAAGGGCAAAGCAGTGCTGCTGTGTGGTCGGGCGGCGTCTCCTCCGGCACATTTGTTCACCTGTGAGGCGGGGAAGCTGCTCGCGATGACGGGCATTGATTTTGTGATACATGAGTGCCTTTGTTTGTCCCTCTCTCCTAGAACCTCTTCCATCTGGGGAAGAGGAAGAGTGAAAAGATCTCCTGAGCTCTGTAAGCCAGAGAAGCCCCTCTCATGCCAGTAGCCTATGGATAAGACACGATATTTACCAATCCCTTTCTGTTTTGTACAAAGCAACCCCCACATATTGAAAATCAAGAGAGGATGCTCACGAGCCTCACTAAGAAAATATGGGTTTTTTTCTTGGTCTCAATGGGGACCTTGCTATGACAGGCATTGCTGAAGGATGCCCCACAGAAGTTTCTAAGTGGGGCGTGCTGGGCGGATTAGGCAGCCTGTAGGATTTGGGGACTGGCACGTCTGGAGAAGTATAACTGAGGATGGTATTATTCTCTAGTTGACTGCTCTGTGTAATTTATTTAATTTACAAATTTGTACTTTCTTATATCCTAGCCCACATATGGGGGGGGTTCCCAGAAAAGATTGCCCTCATTTGACAGATGGAGAAACCAAGTCCCAGAGAGGGGAGGCTGTGACTCCAGATCATACCGCCAGTATGAGACAAGGCAGATTGTCAAAGGGGAGGAGCCATCTTCCCACTTAGCCATCAGAAATTTGATCAGCTGAACTACGAAATGGTTGTTGGGAGATGTTTCCTAAGGGTTCTTATTTATACTGCTATTTGTTTATTTGAATCTTTCATTCAGTCTTTTGACAACCATCATTGCACATCGAACACGAGCCAGACACACAGGAGCTGGATATGAGGTGAAAAGCAAAGCAGGGGCGGTCAGTGCTCTCATAGGGTTTGCAGTCTAGGGAACAAACAGACGCCGAGCAAATGATGTCATATGACTAGTTATAGTCATGGTAAGTGATTTGAACGAAAGAGTTCAAGGTCATATAGAGACTTGTCCAAGTTAGAATGGAACCCTTAGGGCAGGGCAGGTGTATCAGCCAGGTACACATCTTGCTGTGTAACAAATAGCCCCCCTGATCCTTGGGGTTAAGAGGTCACATTTGTTTCTCTCTCAAGCAGGTCAGGAGGGACGCTCTGGTCCTTAAATTCACTGCAGATAGACTGAGAGGGCTCCACCTCAACCCTGCTTCCACAATGACAGGGGAAAGAAAAGTGCTTTGGTGTTTCCTCCTGGAGGCAACACACATCACTTCTGGTCCCATTTAATCCCCAGTTGAAGCCACATGGCCACATCTAGCCTGAAGGAGTCTGGGAGGGGGCACCCCTCCATGTAGATGCCAGACGGAGGCAACCCTGAGCACCTGTCATGTAGACTTAGGGAGGCGGAGGCTTCCCTGGTTTTAGCAGGGACCTGAATTCTGCAGAAGGGTGGACTAACATGGAAAGGCCAAGGTGAAGGAAGAGTGGGAGAGGGGCTGGACGTGGGGACAGCTCTTTCAGAGCAGTGGAAAGAGGCCAGAGTAGCTGGAATCCAGCTAGCAAGGAGAAGGGAGCTCCCATCCCACTGGGACATGTGGGGACTTAGATGCCAGCATCAATCTATATGCCAGGGCAGGAGAGCAGCCGCGCGGAGTTGTGCATGGTGTGTGTTACTGAGATCACTTTGGCGTCAATATAAGAACAGGTGGGTGAAGTGAGAAGCGGTAGGGAGTGGATACCCCTGGGTTACAGCAGGCCCGGGGGGTGGGGAGAATGCCCACCATATTGGGAAGAAGCGGTGGGCCAGAGACAGGGAAGGGACTTGGCCTGAGGGTTGTGGCCACTAAGTGCTACAGCCAGGATTGGAATTCTGTCCCTCAAACTCAGACCTTGCCTGGTCTCCACTAGACCACAGCAACCTCCTCACTGATGCTGGCAGATTCTTCAACATATTGTCTTGTCCCTGAGCACCTCATCGGTCTGTGCTCACATTCTCAAGGCTCACTTAAATTTCACTGAACAAAACTTCTGGCAAAATCAAGCAATCACATGTGGGTTTTCAATTGCTGAGGTTCTCCCGAGCATCAAGCTTCTGAGAAAACTTCCAAACGATGATATTTGTATGTCAACAAGGCCAACATGACAGGACTATCAAAAAGAAGCATCAGGAATGGCTACTGGGAAAAGCCAGGGAGCTTTTCCAGGGCTTCACCCCCTTTTCCCAATTAGCATACAAAAACATTTTTAAAGGAATAACCTTTACTAATAAAATGCTATAATCTCACGAGGACATCTCAGCAGGGGAATTATTAGATATGAATTCATGCCTGGTTGCACTGACAGCTCTCGGCCATCAACGCTCGCCTAATAGCACACTAGGTGAGAATTAATATGCCATAATTCACGCTCTGTCATGCATTATTCCTTAAATAAGATACACGAAGAATAACCTATTCTGGCGAAATAACTGGAATCCTCAGAGTTCTCCTGGCCAAGTTATAAATAGTTATGTTAGGATCCAGAATTTTTTTGTATTACTAAATTTGAAATAAATCGCATATATGTACCCTCATCTATAATTACTGTGAACATTTTTTCTTAAGCACTAACATTAAGTTCAGTCATATTCCATGTTTTAAAATTGAACTTAAGCAAGATCACATAATTTTCTTGAGACCAAAATAGAAATTTCTTTCCTCCGTATATAATTGTCCCTGGTGCCATAACGCGCTATGGCGTGGCTTAGGAGCAGCAAAACTGAGCCTGGCTTAGAAGACGCACAGTTGAAACAGGGGACAGTGAGGGGCCCGGAGGATGTTTTATTTGGGTTAATGATGAGTTTGTGTCTTCTTGGACAATTACAGCTGCTCACGAGTGCCTGCTGTTTTCCTAGGGAAGGGAGAATGGGTGAAGGGGGAGGTGATCTCTGTCCTGTAAGAAGCTTAGAGCCTCCTGGGAGCAACGTTATTGATGCAGCTGATAATGTAACCTTGTCCTCACCAGGCAACATGTGATGTGTTACCACATTTAGTCCATGTGCCAGGATAGGAAGAGGACAGCCAGGGAGCAAATCGAAAGAGTTGTATACAAGAAGCGGTAGACTTACAGAGTCACGGGCTAAATCAGGAATTGCATCCTTCAGCATTTGCCACATCTATTGAGCATTTGCTCTATGCCGGGCACTGTGTGCTAGATGCTGAGCACACACAGAGCTGGAAATCTGCTGGGGAGATGGACATTCACCCGTGACACCAGGCCAAGCAAGCTCCAGAGGGAGCCACGCCCACCTTACCCAGGGGTGAGCTGACTAAGGAAAGCTCCTTGGAGGAGGCAGTACCTGAGATGGCTCTTACAGGACCGGGAGGAGTTAGCCACTTAAAAGAATAGCGTGAAAGATGAGATGGCAGTAGGTAGACATTAGAGGGAGGCAAGATGGCAGAAGAGCTTGCACTGTGGTGAGAGGCTTGTTTACTATCCCAGCAAGGTGATATTTTTCTTTTAGATCCAGCTACCAGAATGATCTGTGAAGTTCGTATCTGGGAAAGTGAGTGGGGAAGCTGGAGGACCAGTTAGCAAGCCGTTGGCTCAGTCTAGGAGAGCGGATGGAGACCAGGCTGGAGCAGAGGGAGTGATAGCAGAGCACAGGTGTTCAGGAGGCCAACAGGGACATGGAGAGATGGAGGGAAGAGGATGCGGTCAGTCTGGGACCGGAGGTGCTTCAGGTCCTGAGCTCATTGGGGGAGAAGTCAGGGCTGAAGATCAGGACTTAAAAATCATCCACATTTGTAAAGCTAGACCGGCAGAGCTGGAAAGGTAATTAGAGACTGTCTTTGCCATCCTACCACCTATTTTAAAGATGGAGAAAGTGTTGTGACCTTGTCAAGATCGTAGCAGATTTCTGGAGTCCTTTTCCAGATTTATCACTTCTTTTCGGTGGAAAGCTTTCTATAAGAATTATCAAATGAGAGAGCTGACTGTTTGCTGGGCATGGTGGCTCACTCCTATAATCCTAGCACTCTGGGAGGCCGAAGCAGGTGGATCGCTTGAGCTCAGGAGTTCAAGACCAGCCTGAGCAAGAGTGAGACCCCCGTCTCTACTAAAAATAGAAACAATGTCTATGGACATACCACCCTGAACGTGCCCGATGTCTTCTAAAATAGAAACATTAGGAGGGTGTGGTGGTGGGAGCCTTTAGTCCCAGCTACTTGGGAGGCTAAGGCAGGAAAAAGATCATTTGCGCCAAGGAGTTTGAGAGTGCTCTCAGCTAGCCTGGACAACAGAGCAACACCACTCTGTCTCAAACAAAATAAAACAAAACAAAACTGACTGTGAAAGCAGAGAAGCAAGAGAGTCCATATCATAAGTAAAGTATCAGCTTGCAATGATGTTTCCCAGACTGGAGGCATTCTCAATCAGCATTCATAAATTTTGCCATGATCAGTGATTTAATATTTTTAACTGACTCCATTTACTTTTACTTTAATACATTTATTCAATGCAGAAAGCTTATATCACTTCCATAAATGGAGGCTGACCTTCCTTGGCTATAAAAATAAGCAAACCTGAAAATTAACTCCATGGAAATAAAGTGATCATAAAATTCTAGCCAGTCACTGTTGCCCACCTGAGGCCTCTGCTCTCTTTGTTAAACAGAGAGATTGTCAGGTTTTGGTGAAGAGTTAAAGACATACCAGCACTAAATTGAGACTTTCTGCTTGTCTTTACAGGATTGGAAGAAAATGAAAACGGGAATAATTTTCCCACTATGTGATTTAAAGTTATGAAGTAGTGTGTCCCTGTATCACCTAAAATATGGCATGCTTTCAGAAATGCTGGGCTAGGAAAAGATGAAACAAAGTGTCTCCCTTCCACATTCCCCCAAAGCTGGTTTATTATAAGGATTTATTGATACAAAAGAATGAGAAAATGCCAAGCTAGAGTATATTCGTTGAATAACTTTATTAAAGATTCTATCCAACCTGTTCCACAGAACTTATGAGAATGCTGTTTTCCTGCTTGAGAAAACAAGGATGGTCCCCAGCCCGGCCCCCTGGTGTGGCCACGAGACTCAAATGAGAATGTCATCCACCTGAGAGCTGTGCTTGGGGTGAAGCGCTATCTCCAGAGATGTCTGCAGCGTTCCTCCAGGCCACCCCACCATAGATGTAAACAAGGGCGCAACCTCTGAATAGTGCCTTCTGGGGATGGACGCGCGCCCCAGGATGTGCGGGTCACCCTGGAAGCACAGCACACGTCCCTGCTGGATTTGAGGCAAGCCAGGTGCCTGTGGGCTCTGACGTGCACACCCTGGAAGGGCTCTTGATCCTTGGGCTCCCTTGCATCTTGGTTTGGGTTCCCCCCAAACAGAACCTAAGCTTAGGTGCGGGTATTTTATTTGAGAGGTGATCCTGGAAAGCAGAAGTGAAGGAGAAGGGAAGAGGGAAGGAGGGAAAGCCAAGAAACAAAATTGCGATGGTTACTGCAGTGGGTACCTGGGTCTCTACCCACTGAGACAGTCGGAATCCTTCCTGCAGGATGGGGAAGGGATTGCCTGCAGGTGGCCTTGGCTGTGAAGCGCTGACACAGACATTGCGTGTGGAACTGTCTGCCAGCCCAGTGCTGAAACCAGGTGGGCCCAGGGGAGGTGGCTCCGAACATAACCAGCATAGGCGCCACCACATTCTGCCAGCTGTGAGAGATTCCAGGAGTAGAGAAGCCATAGGTAGCTGTACTCCAAGAGGTAAAGTTTTGCACCTTATCCCAGGTGGCGGTGATCAGTGGAAAGGCTGGAGTCTTGCCCCGAAGTCCTCTCACCTCCCCCCACCCATCCCACCAAACCTTTCTCGAGGAAGCTGCCTCCCCGCTCATCTTTTGTGACATGTCCAGGTGGAAAAACCTTCCTCTGCTGTAGAGCCCAGCACAGGGAGTTTCTAAGGCCCTCTTTCCACTTCAAATTTGTGATTTGAGCAAGTTGGTCTTGGTGGGGCGGTGGAAGGATGGAGGAGGAGGAATTCCCTGAGGGCCGTGGTTGGGACTCAGGGAGGCCCTTCTTGGCCGTCAGCCCCCTTGCCTGTGCCTTGAGCCTCCCCAGACTGCGGCCCTCTGAGTTTCTCGGTCACTTCAAGCAAGACAGAGGTGGAGACAAGCACAGTGAAGGGTGGGGGAGGCTCCCTTCGCAAGTCCGCCTGCCTCCTTCCCTGTCCAGCTTGTCTGAAAAGGATGCTGAAATGTCAGTTGTCTCCTAGCTGGGTTACTTTGCTAACCCAATCAATCTGTATGAAAAGGACAGATTAAATTGACTGATCCTCATATATTTAATGATTGCTGCTGTTTGACCAAGATGCGTTTCTCAGGGTGCCACAAAGTATCGATAGTCTCTTAATCCCCAGGTACTTAGTGTGGGGTCGCTTTCTCCCCAGAATGGCTGGTCTAGAGCAAGAAGCCAAGGGGCTCTTCTTCACCTTGGAACCATGGGGCTTCCCTCCCTGTTTATGGATTTGTCAGGGAATTCAGCTTCTCCCACATGTAATTCCATGACTTCCCATCCTAACTTAATTTCTAGGGAGGGCTCTGCTAATCAGAAGGGGTGCTATGAAATTCGTAGACAAAAAGTAATCCTCTAAACTGGTCACTATTTGCAAGAATATTATGTGTCGTGATATTAGCTACTCTCTACGGAGTCTTTGAGAAGTTGTATTTGATCTTATAGTCACAAATGCAAAGGGTTTATATCTTTTATTTTTCTTCTTTTTTTTATTAAATCATAGCTGCATACATTAGTGCAATCAAGGGGTACAATGTGCTGGTTTCATATACAATCTGAAATGTTTTCATCAAACTGTTTAACATACCCTTCATGGCAATTTCTTAGTTATTGTATGAAGACATTTGTATTCTGCATTTAGTAAGTTTTGCCTGTGCCCTTCTAAGATGCATCACCATCAATTACCCTTCCTCCACCCCCACAGCCCCCTCCCCTCCATTCCCATATTCTTGTGCTATAGATGGGTTATATGAAGCATATAAACATATGAAACATTTAAATTAGCTTCATAGTAGGACTGAGTACATTGGATACTTTTTCTTCCATTCTTGAGATACTTTGCTAAGAAGAATATGT
>CAUYON010088986.1:0-32627 GCA_963573935.1 Arctocebus calabarensis
TGGGGTCTTGGGGTCTTGGTGTGTGCCACACCTTTTGGGGACAAAACACGATTGTAAGAGGGTCTTTTCCTAACAAATGCAACCAGTGTAACATGGTTTCTTGTACCCTCAATGAATCCCCAACAATAAAAAAAAAAAAAAATGCAATCAATGTAACCTAATTCTTTGTACCTTCAATGAATCCCAAATAATTAAAAAAAAAAATCTTGAGTTCAAAAATAAATAAATAAAAAGCCAAACTAAAAAAAAAAGCCTGGGAACAAGGCTGCAGAACAGAATAAAGCTAGCTCTTTTATATGTCTATAAAAGAGTTGGTGAGCATTTAGACGGTTTCTATAATTCTAACTTCATTAGCATCTTTGTCAGAGTTACTAAATCCTAAATCTTCTCTAGAAAAGTGAGATTATATTTCTAATGATAATGTATCAGGAAAAAATGTTCATTTTTGGCCTATGGAATCTGAGTCAAAAGATAAATTTCATACCTGTGCCTTGGCCTTAATTCCAGATGAAGAGAAAAACTGTGTACCAGACCATAATCTACCTACAACAAGACATTCTACTAATAGATGTTAGTGGTGTTTGCAAGTATGATATTGCTTTGATATTTTAAATAATTTCAAATATGTTACCCTTACCTACAAAATGATTCCTTTTTACATCTTTTTAAATAAACATACATTTTTTTCATTTAACTTTCTCATTTTTTCAAATGAAAGCTGTACTTGCTGCATCTTACAGATCTCTGAATCAGAGCTTATGAAGGTGCTTCAGGAAGCTTGCTGAGTGTTTCATCTACTTTCAAGTCATTAACAGCCATTAATAGCCAACAGACTATTTAGCAAGCACTTTCAGTGTTGTGACTGTTACATGCAGAGTAAGGAAAAAGTGACATAGGTGAGTACCTGGAAAAATACCAGGCAGAGTAGCTTTTAGTCAGGAGAAAGCCTCGTAAAATCCAGTTTCAAGATTCTTGATAAGACCTATGATGCCAAGCAGTACCCAATCACCCAGTGTGGCATAGAATGACACTTTCTTGCTATTTTGCGCAAAATACCTAAATCTAGTGTCGCTGTTCTCTAAAATGCCTTTGAAAAAAAGTGAGACAAAGTTCAGCATGTTTTTGGTGATCCTATTGCTAGAAGACACCGTGTGCCCAAACTGTTGGTAACAGCAGTTTCATTTATGAGAACAAAGTTGCTTTCATTTCTCAGAAGATTTTTTTTTTTTTTAAAGAACAACTGCTGTAGGATATTCAAAAATTTCCCCATCAATGTTTGTTCTCTTTTCTTAATTACTTGTTAAACTGGTCACTGTAGTTCAATAAGGTGAGAAAAGACAGCACTGAAACCCCTCATTTTTTTTCATTCTTGTCTTTCTAGGCTTAGGAAGCTCCTTCTAAGTACACACAACCCAGTCATATGAATGGAGATACAAAATCGGGCTCAAGTCAACTATACAATAAAATGAATTTCTAAAGATTGTTGAAATAAGTGCGACATTTCACTTGGAAATATTTGAATGAAACATGTCTAGATTTGTATTTTATCCAACTGTTCCTTAGGATTTCACCTAAAGGAAAAAAAAGAACTCCTGTCTTCTGGGAATTAAAAGAGTCTACAGAAGATGTTTCATCAGGTACTTGTTTGTCCCTGTATTATCCGTATAAGAGGCAGAAAAATTCCAAGAAAAAATATAAGGAGGGGTCAAGAGGAAAGGAAAAGCTAAGTAAAAATTGTTGAGTCACTTCTCGGCACCAGACGTGAAGCTAAGCTCCATTTTCTCATTTAACAAAACACCAAAGCAGAGCAAAAATATCAACCAGCTTTATTTTAGCCTTCATATGTCCCCTAGGCAGGGAGATAAAAGGACATATATATTGTCTTCAATAGTTTTTTATTTTTATTTTTTTTTTTGTAGAGACAGAGTCTCATTTTATCGCCCTTGGTAGAATGCCATGGCGTCACACAGCTCACAGCAACCTCCACCTTCTGGGCTTAGGCGATTCTCTTGCCTCAGCCTCCCGAATAGCTGGGACTACAGGCGCCTGTCACAACACCCAGCTATTTTTTTGTTGTTGTTGCGATTTGGCAGGGGCCGGGTTTGAATGTGCCACTCTCAGTATATGGGGCCTGCGCCCTACTCACTGAGCCACAGGCGCCACCCCTCTTCAATAGTTTTTATATGGCATAGAAAAGAGTCACTGTCCCTGATCTAAAATGCTTTAGTTCTGATACATGAGAGATTGTTGCCAACTCATATGAATTATCACTACACTCACAGAGGAAAATGTTGAGGAGGCTGATGGCTAGTGTTTTGGAAGGAACATGGTTACTGCACGTAAACCACACCAAAATACTGGGTTCTATCTGGACCTTACACTTTAAAAGAGATCTTAGAAGGGTCAGGTGAAACTTACTAAATGCAGAACACAAATGTTTTCACACAATAAACAAGAAAATCCCATGAAGCTTATGTCGAACAGTTGGATAAAAAATATTTCAGATTGTATATGAAGCCTGCACACTGTACCCCATGATTGCACTAATGTACACAGTTATGATTTAATAAAAAAAAGAAAGAAAGAAAGAAATGGATACGCATTCACTGGGATAATGCCCTGAAAATGTGAAAGCAGGTCCTACATGAAATGTTTTCATGAAGTGGGGTGATTTCACTTTGCCAGTGAAGTCTTCAAATATACATGTATAAGAGGGCGTCAGATACAAAAGGAATTATATGTGTTCTATATACTCATTTTCCTGGGGTATGAGAGGCATAGAAAGGCCAATTTCAACGCAATAGAATAAAGAATCTTTTAACTAAACTGTGCTACAATTGAATGGATTGCCTGAAGAGGTGTTAAGTCCCCCATCACTTGGTAATTTTTCAACTTTGGCTGGAACCTCAGCAGAAATATTGTAAAGGGAATTCAAACATTCAACAGAAGGTTGGGGTAAACAAAATTGCTTTGAAATTAACTTCAACCCTGACACTGTGCAAAAATGAGAGATATGACTCATTCATATCTTATTCAACCAACCTCCATGCCACTGACCTCATCTAGGTAGAAATACTGTAGCTGAACAAACATTCCTCACATAAGCCATGCAGTAAGACATAAGATTTTTAGTTTCTTGACCTTCCTAGTTAAAGTTAGAATAAACTTTCTACTCACTAGTTTCTTTCATAAGCTGAGAAAAAATCAGCAACACGACCTATTAATGTGAGCACTAGGATCAGACATTGTCAGTGTATCCTCTAGAAACATGAAGTATGCAATTAGATTTATTGAGCACGTACTACAGGGTGTCATACCAAAGGTCATCCATAAAGACACCATACATAGGGACAATGGGAAACTGTAGCTAACTGTACATTGATTTACAAAATATTCATTACAAAATTTTACAAAGAAGTGGCCAACACTTTGAGAATATTTTGCAAACATTTTGTAAAAATTTGTAATAAATATTCTATAAATAAAGATAACATTTCCCTATAAATATCAATTTTCCCTATGGATGGCAACTTCATAAGGGATGTTTAGGACACCCTGTATATGCCAATCACAGTACTAGGGGTTGGGAGACCTAATGGTAAACAAGAACCAAAAAAGTGATCTCCACCTTCATGGAGTTTATGGGCTAGTAAAATGACTGTTTCCCCATAGCCATTATGAAGATTATAGATTTTGAAGTCTACTGTTTTTGTGCATAAGTTTTCATTAATTTACTTTCTTTTTTGCAGGGGAGGAGAACAGTCTCACTCCATCGCCCTAAGCAGAACACTGCATCGTCATAGCTCACTGCAACCTCAAACTTCTGGGCTGAAGCAAGCCTCTCGCTCAGCCTCCCAAGTAGCTGGGTCTACAGGCATGCACCTGTTCTTAAAATCTAAAAAGATTTTTAGTAGAGATGGGGGGTCTCACTCTTGCTCAGGCTGGCCTTGAATTCCTGAGCTCAAGCAATCCACCCACCTTGGCCTCCCAGAGTGCTAGGATTACAGGCGTGAGCCACTATGCCTGGCTGTCATTAATTTACACTCTGACTAAAACTGCCAAATAGGAAAAAGAAAAAAGCATCCAGTAGAAAAATCATGATTATCAACTCAGAAGTACCCAATTTACATAATTTGAAAAACTGTATTTCTACCAAAAATACATTAAGGCCTATACTTACGTTGTTAGTCCAAATATGCATAATACATAAGAATGTTTGCTTTGATTACCTTATACAGACAAATTAATTTGAAGAAATGGATTCATAAAGAGAATACAATTATTTGAATAATGAAAAATCATTTGTGAAAGTGAATTAGCTGACATTTTGCAGTTTTCAGATAGATAACATAAGTCTAGAGCAGGATCTGAAACTTTCGCAGTTACATCTAGTTCTTACATATCCTGGTAGTTTGGTCCGCTACAATATGCAGCTGAGCTGGAAGTTTGGTAGAAGGATTAGGTTAAGAGCTAGAAAAGAAACTCTTAAGATTAAGTCATGTGATTTATTTGACCAATATTATCAAGAAAAATAAGTTGAAGAGTCCAAAAGGAGAAGCCTTAAGTTCCTGCCATGTACGCTGCCACGTCCTGAGGAGATGAATTCCTCTGTTCTTACTGGGGCCCATTCAGAACATTTTGTAGGTAAAATTACTTCTTCTAATTGTAGCTGATTAGACCAATATCAATTCGTGAACAACAGGCAATCATACACAGTCTGGAACATAGGCTCACGTGAGCATTTTTAAATCAATGGGCAAATGGGCAGAAATGGAAGTAAACTCAGAAGTAGTGTAACAGAGACTGAAAAGAAAAAATGACTCACTTAATTCATTTAAGAAATATTTACTGGTTTCCATAAACAGATTAGGCACTGTGCATCAGATACTATTTCAGGGTAAATAAGGGTAAGCAGAACTAGACATAATCATTCTAGCCCTCAAAGAGTTTACAGTCTTATTGAAGGGATGGATATTATTTATCCAAAAGTCACTATTAAAATGCAAATATCATATGCATAAGATGATCAATGGTAGGATAAGAGAAATGGCACTGTGTGAGGGTATAATAGAGGGCTTTGACCTTGTCAGAGAAGTGAGGGAAGGCTTGATTGAGGAAACAAGAAGTTACCCAAATGAGGTGAGGTGGAAAGAACGTTCCAGGAAGAGGATCTGGCAAGTTCATGGAAGAATGAGAGTTAATGTGACCACCACACGAGGCAATGGTGTGGGAGGTCAGAAAGGAGGCAATGGTGTGGGAGGTCAGAAAGATCCTTATAGACCATGTACAGAAGTCCTTTATCTTAACAGCAAAGTAAGAACATCAGAGTATGCAGTGGGATGGTAGATTTACTCACTACAATCAAATGTGCACACAAAACATGGAGTTGTTATGTTACATATGTGTGTACACACATATTTTTAATGACATCATTGACATAAAAATATTCACCCTTTAAAAATGAATATTTCAGTGGATTTCAGTATACTTACATAGTTGTGCAACCATCACCACAATTTCAAAACCTTTTAATCACCCCAAAAAGAAATCCTGTACCCATTAGCAGTTATTTTCTATTTCCTTTTCCCTTCCATCTCTGGCAACCATTATCCTGCTTTCTGTCTCTATGAATTTGCCTCTTCTGGGCATTTCATATGAATGAAATCAATGATATGTGGCTTCTTCCATTTAGCATAATGTTCTCAAGGTTTATTCATATTGTATTTCATTCATTTTTATGACTGAAAAATATACTGTTGTATTGATATAACACGTTTTATTTACCCATTTATCTGCTGATAAACATTTGAGTTGTTTCCACTTTTGGCCATTATGAATAATGCTGCCATGAACATCAGTGTACAAGTGTTTGCATGGAGATTTGTTTTCATTTCTCTCCGGCATATGCCTACCAGTATAATGCTGGGTCATATGGTATATTTTAACTTTTTGAGGAAAAGCTAGACTGTTTTTCAAAGCAGCTGCAACATTTTGCAATGCCACCAATAGGCATTGTGTAGGTGGGTTCCAATTTCTTCACATCTTGTCAACACTTGTTATTGTCTGTGTTTCTTATAGCCATCCTAGCTGGTGTGAAGTGGTATCTCATTGTGATTTGATTCGCATTTTTCTGATGGCTAATAATATTGAGTATCTATTCATGTGTTTATTGGTCATTCGTATATCTTCTTGTGAGAAATACCACGTATGACTTTTTAATATCTCACTAGACTCATAAAGGTGGAAACATTGCTTGTCATTTTCTGAGCCTAGAATCTAACTCCAGTTTACATATACAGTGAATTCAAGAAATGCAACTACCATGTAAATTGAGTGCCAATTATACTTTGTTTTATTTGGAAACTAATCAAGGTTTGTTCATTAATTCAGAATATCACATCACCAGTGGCAATGCCCTTATAGTATTTGAATTGCTGATTCAATATGCCTTTCTTTATCACTTTTCACTTGTTGCTGTGATATGCAAATATGTGTCAGATTGAATTTGAGAAGCCTTTCAACAAACTTAAAAACATAGAGCTATAATTGAATGTTAACAATAAGGATTACTTTAAAATATTTTATATAATTGCCAATTTACATATTTTAGTGGCATGTAAAAGTAAGTTATCTATGCTGTGCAAAATACATATTAGATTAGGTAAACTTAATGATCTGTTGGTTTCAATCTTACTTTGATTCTGCTGCCAGAAGCCTGTCAACCCTTTTGGAAGAAAGCCTCTTCTAGTGTTGCTTTCTTTTTTCAATCTTTCTTCTCCCTTTTTGCCTATCTATTATAAGAACATACTATCCAAGGTCTTTTTAAATACCAAAGATTGGATGCAGTAGGATTTTAAGGCAGGAGACATGTTTTCTTAGGTTTGATACTGTATCACTACTTCTCCAATATCATAATAAAGGGATTTATTTTACATTGTACTAACCTATAAGACCAGAGTCATTTGTACAAATATAATACTTCCTCATTTTATCCTTTTCAATCATCTGTAATTTGTCTCAGCTGTTATCCACACTTCAATTACTGCTATTTCTCCTCTTTCTCTTATCATATACAAGTAAGTCTGATCTGTTATTACATTCCCTAATTCTAGTTTATATTTCCATTTCCACTTGTACTTCTGCTCTTTCATTTTCTCATATTTCTTGTACAGAAGAGTTTCTTCTCTTAAATTCAAACTTTTTCATTATAACAAGACAGAAACATCTGACTGTTTTATTATATCTTCTAGTCTAGACATGCTTAGGCATTTACACATTGAAAGACTTCTTACTTTGTAATAAATCACTTTTCCTTTATTTCCCCTTTATATTAGACTTAGGTTATTATATTGATTTTTGGAAATTATATGTAGAGATAAGTTATATTATTTGTGACTTTCATTGCAAGATTATAAAGAAAGCATTACAAAACATTAGTCATGAAAATGAGACCCTGGGTTAAAAACACTGGTCTACATTATGTCCTCATCTACTGCAGGGCAGCATCTCCGCAGGCCAGGCTCTGTGAGCTCAAGTGAGTAGCCTTGGTTCTTGGGATATGCTAAGGAAATTTAGATAATCACCTCTAGCCCAGGCTTGGTTTCAATATTAAAGAAGCAAGTAACTACTCTCTCATCCCCAGTTCAGTAAGCCTTGAGACTCAGCTACAGAGGTGGACCACAATAAAACTCAAGATTTAAGGGCAGATGAAAATGTGTTTTTTTTATGATTATTAACTATAAACATTTTAAGCAGAGCAGGAAGTAACACAATTATGTCTGGGTTCTTTAAAATGCAGCCGCTGAGTAAGAATTGACTTGGAGAGGCTCATATATTCACTGGGAAAGAACATAGCCTTTATGGTTATCTCTGAAATCCAGCATAAATACAGTGTATTACCCCAGGCTCCCCCATGGTGCCAGGTATCATTAAATTTATCTTTTATCCTAAAAGAAATTTGGGTATTTACAAGATTAAGAGCAAAGTAGTAGTATTGCCAAGGACCTGAATCATAGTTGGGGAGTGACTTAACAATGTTAAGAATCTGGCTCTATTATATCCAACCTTTATGTATTGCTTATCTTCAAGGGGCATAGTTGCTCACATGGTTTTGCAAAGAGAATTGCATTGATCCATGTGAGTTGTTTAATGAATTGTATTATTGATCTAGTCACCAATGTGGCTATGACAGTCCAAACTGGCAAGAAACAGAAAGTCATCGACTATCTCAAATTATTTTGGGAAGGAGGTGAGTATAAATTGTAGATTATGAAATATCTAAATCAAAATAACCACCAGGAAGAAATTCCTGAAAAAAGATCATAGAATCTTTGCATGGGAAATAGTTAATAAGAAAAAAGCATATAACTGTGTCTATTGGAAATGAACAGAGAAAGGACTGGATATACTGGATCTCTTTATCCCTTATCAGACAAAGGATTCCATGATTCATTTACAAATATAACTAAAATAGAAGGATTATTCTTTTTTTTTGAGACAGAGTCTCACTTTGTCACCCTGGTAGATTGTGGGGACATCATAGCTCACAGCAACTTCAATCTCCTAGGCTCAAGAGATCCTCTTGCCTCAACCTCCTCAAGAGAGGCAAGAGGATCTCTTGAGCCTAGGAGATTGATCACAATTGTGATCAAGTGTGAGCCACAATGCATGACTAGTAAAATAGAAGGATTTAAGGTGCTTTGCGTTATCTACTAGCTGATCACTTTATTGAAATTGCTGGTTTATTATGTGCACCTTGGTAGCACATGCTTTCTGTGTCTTTTCTCTTGTTTGAATCAGTCCTTCTTAATAAATCAGTCCTTCTTAATAAAATAGAGAATATGAAATACGACTTCTTATTTTAAAGATTCAGCAGCTCCTTGTCCTCCATATTAGTTTTCAGGGGCTGTGTGACAACATTCCACAAACCAAGTGGCTTCAACAACAGAAATTAATTGTCTCAGAGTTCTGGAGACTGAAATTACAAAATCAAAGTCTCAGCAGGGTTGTGCACCCTCTGCAGGCAGGAGAGAGTGACCTGTCCCTGCCCTTCCTCCTGGATTCTGGTAGTTGCTTGGCTGTGACAGCATAGCTCAGATCTTCACATGGTGTCCTCCCTGTGCGCATCTCTGTGTCCAAATTACCTCTTGATGGAGGGACACCAGGAAGACTGGATTAGTGACCCATCCTGCTCTAGAATGTCCCTATCTTTTAATTAATCATGCTGCAATGATCTCTGAATCAGGCCACATTTTGAGGTACTCAACATTTAAATTTCCTGTTGTGTGTGGGTGGGCACAATTTAACCGCACAATTTAACCTTTTTGCTAAAAACATTAATGCTTTGTCTGTGAAAGTATGGCAGAATGAAAGGAAATAAAATAGTGGTTTTGAATAGTGGTGTAACCAACCGCGACCTTCTGGTTTCAATTTCTATTCCTTTTGCTCGTTTTTCTTCTTGATACATCCAGAAGTACTGTCCATGAGTCAGTCTGAGTGTTGTTTTTTTTTAATGAGAGACAATATGATTCCAATAGAGAGACAACTACTTCGTCGTAGAAGAATATGCAAGATTATCAGCCAAACTTGAAAGTGTCAAAAATAACAGCTCTCAGATTTGAGCATATAAACACTGCTGATAGAGAAACCTTGGCTTCCTGCTGACATTTTCTGCAAAATTATGAATCTTCAAAGCAAAGCTGAACCCAAGCAAAGTGGCAAAGTAAAGGAGAAATGACTCTGTTGCTGCCCTCTTCCCTTCTTTCCCTTGCTGCCTCTCCTCACACAGTGTGTCTGATGCATGTGCTTTTCCTGGCCAGGATCCTCTGGAGTTCTCTGGCTACTCCGCCCTCGCCTTGCAGCTTGCCCCCATCCTGCCTCTACCACTGAGGATTTGTTATGTATTGGCTGGCAGAATTCTTCCACTTCTGGGTTTCCACGTGTCTAAGATGCCTTCTTTGATCACAATTAGCAAAACTAGTGAATTGACCCGTGCTAATGTGGTAGTGGAAGATGGATAAAAAAGTTACCCAGGATCTTTGCATACCAACTAGGTAAATTCATGTGTCACAGAAAAGAACTTCCAGAAACAATGGGGCTGTCTCTGCTGTCTGCTTCAGCACAGTGGCCTACATTGGGACTCTCAGGCAAGACCAGCTACGTGATGTGCAGAGTTCAATGCAAAATGAAAATACAGGGCACTGTACTCTACCCCAAACCAGGGGAGGCAAGCAATCCCCAGAGGATTATAATCTCCATGCTGATACATACTCACTACCTGGACTGAGGATGTATTCAAGAGGTCTCCCCCAGGAGGCCTCCCCCAACTCACCTGCCAAAAGCACCATGGCACTGCTGCCACCCCGTCCTGCCCGGGATAGCATTGGGCACCCAGGACGTGGGCTGGGGGGAGGGGCAGAAGGTGGCAACAGAATGAAGATTCGCCCTTTTGCTGTGGTGACCTGGTTGCTGGCCCAGGCAGGAGATAGCACTGTCCAGAGGATGAGACCAGGGCCCTGGGAGGTGGGGTTAAGCAAAGCAGGGCCAGGGTGCCAAAGGGCAGGAAGCAGGCCATCAAGAGAACCTGTCTAGGAGGCAGGGAGGCAGCACTTCCTATGAGTCAAGGCTCCACACCCCCACTAAGTGTTACATTGTCCCATCAGGCTTCATTTACAAAACACAAATTCACAGGTAAAAGTATTAGAAGTTTCAAGATAGCAGACACAGAGCATAAAACTCCAAGCACAGGGGTCCTATAGAAAAAGGAGCAAGGTTTTCATGCAAGTAGACTTTTGTAATGTTCCTTTAATCACACGGCATCCTAAGAGACACCAAAACTTCCTTCAAGGATTTGGAGTGAGAAGCTGTGTCCCGAGTTTCAGACTTACTACCGAAATGACACTATCATTAAACTTTTCAAAACCATGCTTTCATCCTCTTAAGATGTTTTCGTTTTAGTTGATATCCTATAAGGGTTAAATTAAATAAGACTAGAGTGATAGAGACTATGAGCTGGCCACCAAAATCTATTCACCTCATTTTGGGGTACACAGCTAACCCAGGTTTGCTAGTCTCTCTGACAGAGGTGGAGCCATATGACTAAGTTGTCTTCAACAAAATGTGAGCAGATGTGACATCCGCCACCTCCAGGCCAGGTCCAGAAAAATCTCCTGTAGCGGCTTCTCTGAACCCTTCATAGACTGGTTGTAGATGACAACAAGGTCTGAGAAACAGAAATTCAGGGTATCTGTGATTTAGATGAGAAAAATCTTTAAATTTTTATTTTCACCACCCTCTACATGAAATGCAGCATTTCCTCTTACTATTAATGTAAGCAACAAACTACAGTACTATGAGCAATAATTGACTCTTTAGTCAATAAAAATCACCAATGTTGTCATATTTTATTAGCTGTTGCAGACATCTCAGAATGCAAGCTATTCTCATCACTGCTTTAAGACCATAATAGTTATCAGATCCGCTGCTAGTTCTTATTATTTAATGCATTAATAAAAAGCACATACGTTATACTATCATAAATTAGTTCTCTGAATATTTGAATAACTATGTTTCAACATAATTTTGATTATTGATTCTTACATATTATATTTTATTTTATACATCTATAAACAAACCAATGAGAGAGGAAGGAGATTGACTACAAGTCAGGGTAGTACTTTTTGAAGCAATGGAAATGTTCTATATCTGGAAGGTGATGGGGGTCCCACAGTTGCATACAATTGTCAAAACTCATTACACTAAAAATGGAGAATTTTACTATATGTAAATTCTGCCTAAATACTATAAATCTGACTTTAAAAATAAAAGACCCCTGCTAGGGGATAGGAGAGTCGTAAGATTAAAGGAGACAGCATGATGTTGTGGAGGAGGACCCATGCGCCCACTTAACTGCCCAGAGCTGTCACTTAACTGCCCAGAGAGAAATCAACTTCAACTGCATGGTATGCTTGGTCTATTTGCTCAGAGTACTTTTATACATTTAGAAAAGTATTTTCTGCAACATATTGCAAATGCTGAAATGAGAATATTCATAAGCCTTGATGTTATGAAGAAGTTATTGAACTTCACTTTCCTAATCCTAGAATGGATAATAATACCCCTAGCAATCTGTTGTAAAAATGAGAGACCATATAAATTTTAGCCTAGAGAACTCAGTAAATGAATAAGTGTTATTTAAGTAGCCACCTATGCTGATTGTGTTTGGAGCATTACTTAATATATCCGTATTTCCAGCCCTGCAAAATGTAGTATTACACTTTCCTTAGCAAAACTATTTCTTTCCTTTTTTTTTTATTGTTGGGGATTCATTGAGAGTACACAGAACCAGGTTACATTGATTGCTTTTCTAAGATAAGGACCTTCTTATCTTTGTGTCCCACCCCCAAAAGGTGTAGGACACCCCTTTTTCCCCTACCTGCTCCCTCCTTCCTTTTCTCAGCTCTCCCCATCCTCCATACCTCCCCCACTGTGTACTAGGACCTAATTGTCCTCATATCAGAATTGAGTACATAGGATTCTTATTTCTCTATTCTTGTGATACTTTACTAACAATAATGTGTCCCACATCCATCCAGGTTAATACAAAGGATGTAAAGTCTCCATCTCTTTTTGTGGCTGAATGGTATTCCATGGTGTACATATACCACAGCTTGTTAATCCATTCCTGGGTTGATGGGCATGTAGGCTATTTCCACATTTTGGCGATTATCAATTGAGCTGCAATAAACAGTCTAGTACAAGTGTCCCTGTGGTAAAAGGATTTTTTTTTCTTCTGAGTAGATGCCCAACAAAGGGATTGCAGGATCAAATGGGAGGTCTAATTTGAGTTCCTTGAAGATTCTCCATACTTCCCTACAAAAAGCCTGTATTAGTTTGCAGTCCTACCAGCAGTATAAAAGTGTTCCCTTCTCTCCACATACATGCCAGCATCTGCAGCTTTGAGACTTTGTGATGTGATCCATTTTCACTGGCATTAGGTGATTATCTCAGGGTAGTTTTGATTTGCATTTCTCTGATAATTAGTGACGATGAGCATTTTTTTCATATGTTTGTTAGCCATTCATCTGCCTTCTTTAGAGAAAGTTTTCTTCGTGTATCTTGACCAGTGATATATGGGATTCTTGGGTCTTTTTTTGTTTATTAATTTGAGTTCTCTATAGATCTTAGTTATCAAGCTTTTGTCTGATTCATAACATGCAAATATCTGTTCCCATTCTGAAGGTTGTCTGTTTGCTTTGGTTCTTGTCTCCTTAGCCATACAGAAGCTATTCAGTTTAATTAAGTCCCATTTGTTTATTTTTGTTGTTGTTGCAGTTGCCACAGAAATCTTCATTAAGTCTTTCCCTAGGCCAATATCTTCAAGTGTTTTCCCCACACTTTCTTCAAAGATTTTTATTGTTCCACGCCTTAGATTTAAATCTTTTATTCATCTTGAATCAATTTTTGTGATGTGGATATCCAATTCTTCCCAGCACCAATAATTGAATAGGGATTCTTTCCCCCAGTATATGTTCTCGTTTAGTTTATCAAAGATTAGGTGGATGTAAATTGTTTGTTTCATATCATGGTTTTCTATTTGGTTCCAAATGTCTATGCTTCTATTTTTGTGCCAATACCATACTGTTTTGATCACCATGGCCTTGTAGTACAGCCTGAAGTCTAGTAGACTGATGCTCCTGGCTGTTTTTATTACCAAGAATTGCCTTGGCTACATGGCATTTTTTTTTTGGTTCCATATGAAATGAAGAATTATTTTTTCCAAGTCTTTAAAGTATGATGTTGGTATTTTTTTTTTTTGAGACAGAGCCTCAAGCTGTCACCCTGGACAGAGTACTGTGGCATCACAGCTCACAGCAACCTCCAATTCCTGAGCTCAAGCAAGTCTCCTGCCTCTGCCTCTCAGGTAGCTGGGGCTATAGGCGCCCGCCACAACGCCCGGCCCTTTTTTGGTTGCAGCCGTCATTGTTGTTTGGTGGGCCCAGGCTGGATTTGAACCCGCCAGCTCAGGTGTACGTGGCTGGTGCCTTAGCCCATTGGGCCACAGGCGTCAAGCCTGATGTTGGTACTTTAATAGGGATAGCATTGAATCTGTAGATTGCTTTGGAAATTATAGACATTTTAACACTATCGATTCTTCTCAGCCATGAGCATGGTATGTTCTTCCATTTGTTAATAGGCATTGGCAGCACATTCCTTAAACTGATTGAAGCCATCTATGACAAACCCATAGTTAATATTATACTGAACGGAGTAAATCTGAAAGCTTTTCCACTCGGGACTGAAACAAGATCAGGGTGTCCTCTATCGCCAGTACTATTCAACATAGTGCTGGAAGTTCTAGCAAATACAATCAGGAAAGAAAAGGAAACTAAAGGCATCCAAGTGAGGGCAGAGGAAGTGAAACTCTCCTTCTTTGCCAATGATGACTCCTGGAAGTGATCAAAAAATCAACATCTCAGGATATAAAATCAATGTCCACAAATCAGTAGCCTTTGTATATGCCAACAACAGCCAAGATGAGAAGAAAATCAAGGACACAATACTCTTCTCAATAGCTCCAAAGAAAATCAAATACCTAGGAATACACTTCACAAAAGAGGTGAAGGATCTTTATAAAGAAAACTATGAACCCCTAAGCAAAGAAATAGTACAAGATATTAGCAAAGCTATTTCTTGAGATGTAGTTCTCCTTCATCAAGTGATTTTCATATCACACAGTTAGATGGGCTGTTCAAGGTCATCCAATCTGACACTTTCATTTTCTATTTCTGATTGGGGAACAAAACAAGAGCAAAGGTTTTAGGCTTTAAGTAAAAGGTCTGACAACTAACTGATACTGCTAAAAATGAAGGTCCAGGAAATCCCCACATTTTGAGTGAAAGCGACAACTGTGAGCATAAACCACCATGCCACAGGCCTTCCCCATTCCCAGAGAACTAAGGAGGGAAGACCTGGGAGAGAGGAAGTCACAATTTTGGAGGTTACAGTTTTATCGAAATGAAACTATTCTCTTCCTTTACCTCTGGAAAGAAAAAAAGGCAATCAGAAAGACTGAGATTTCCCAAATTGCACCCCCCCCCCACCACCAACTAAACTAAGGGCTAGAGATAGTATCTTGTCTAAGAGTAGATCAGGAGCTGGATTAGCCAAGTGCCTGATGCTGGTTCAGAGATTGAAGATAGAGATAAGAGAAGGCTTGTCTGGGAGAGGCAACCTGCTTTTCCACTATTGCCAGCAACAAGGATTCTTGAGTTTTCGTAAGCCAAGATAGCACAGCTGAAGGGTCCGATCCTGAGATATCTCGCTTCTACTCCCAAGAGTTATGGGGCCCCAACAGCAAGGGGCAAGTGGAGTGGACCACCTGTGGCAGAGGCTATAGCCATGAGCAGCAGAGTCCAAGCCAGAACTCCAATGCCAAGGACTATACAAAGATGAGGTGTCCACTAGCACCCTTAGAAGAGTCACAAGATACACGCTGGAGAGAATCAGTATGTTTGCTACCAAAAATTGTAAATGTGTGAGCACCAGTCTCTGTTAGAGAATCCCTCAGTAACAACAAACAGAGGGGAACTGCTATACCAGAAGTCATTCTCTAAGGAGGCTCTGCCTTTGCTTTCCTACTCACTTCCCACCTCAGCACCAGAAGGGATGCAATGAGAAAGGAGGAGTAAAGAATTACCTCAGAGAATACCCACTGTGTGCTCTCTGCACACTCCAGTCAACCAGGCCACAAACCACTGCTCTAACCCAGGCAACCACCACTGCTGTCACCACCTCTAAAACTGCCACCATCACCACCACTGCCACCATCACCACCATTACCACCACCACCACTATTACCACCACCAGTAACACTGCCACTATCACCACCATTACCACCACCAGTAACACTGCCACCATCACCACTAACACCACTGTAACCACCACCACCTCTGCCACCATCACCACCTACACCACCACAACTACCACTTCTAACACTACCAGTACTGAGCAGCAAGAGTCAAATATCTTACTTTTATAGAAGAAGTATGGGTAGAGATTTAGGCCAAGTGAGAACTTTCCTTATAATTGTTGTGACTTCAGAATTGTGGAAGCATGCACTACCATACCTCAAAAGAGCCCATTATCTGGAGTCAGAGCATAACTTTAAAAAATTAAACCATTTTATGTTTATATCAACAATGAGTTGAAACTTTTTGATAGAAGAGATAATAAACTGAAATTGACTGAGCACCAAATACATCTCACACTTTAAGTCTGGCATTTGTTTAAAACATGATCTCTTTCACACCTAAGACAATTTCCTTGCTATAATAGCTCCCAAGCCAGATAAGTGGCTTTATTCTTCCAAAGTCCAATCAAAAAATGACTGGTTTTCCAATGGTTTGTATCTAAATGTGTCTTAGCGAGCACACTTTAGCAATCATTAATGTCTCAAGAATTAAGAGCATGAGAGAAGAAAAAGAGGTCCAGTGGATCTCAAGAGTTTGGCCAGGCAAACTCCTCTAGGACATTACCTTGTTGGCTAATTCACGCCCACATAGCAGACAACTTGGAATGCAAAAATTATTTCTTGCCACTAATGTATTCAATCTGGGGATAATCACTATTCATTTGCAGAAAGTGAAGATATCAGTTTTAAGACACATAAGCACCAAAAGCAAAGCAAAGTCACAACCAATTGCTTCTCCCCTGGGTTTTGGTGGTGGTGGCGGTGGTGTTTTTGGTTTATTATATTTTTTATTTTTGGATAGCCAAACGTTCACGAGGAAATAAATGACTCGCCCAAACAGAAACTGAAAACCAAAAACTAAGAATAAATGCATCACAATTATTCACCAAACCCATTAGGGTAAAAAAAGCCAAAATTGCATTTTTAGCCATCCTTATGGGTTGAACTGTGCCCCCACAAAAATTCATATGTTGACCTCATGACCCCAGGACCCCAGAATGTGCCTATATTTGGAAATAGAGTCTTTAAAAAAGCAATTAATTTAAAATGAGGTCTTTAGGGTGGGCCCTAAGGAAGACTGGTGTCCTTGTTAGAAAAAGAAATTTGGACACAGAGAAAAGACCATGTAAAAACACAGGAAGAGCATGGGCATCTGTAGGCCAATGAGATGCCTCTGGAGAAACCAGCCCTGCAGACGTGTTGATCTCTGAGTTCGCCTTAAGTATAAGAAAATTAATTTCTCTTTTTTAAGCCACTAAGTCCAAGGTGATTTGCTACAGCAGCCCTAGAAAACTAATACAGCCATCATTACTTTTCAACAATGTATTTCACTTAAAATTATAGCATTGTTGAGCAAGAAAGTGCCCAACCATCAACTATTCAGTCCAAAGCTATTGTATTCTGTAATAACAACTAGAAGTGTGGAGTGCTGAGTGTGCAGACACTGTGTGGTATGTGTTCTGATATTTACATCAACTCTGCTCTGTGTATGAGGACTCACAATTAAGTTCATGAACTCATCCTAGAAAAAGTGCTACATTCCTCATTGCTGAATATCACTATGAACACCTCTGAAGTACTTGTCCTGGGAGGCTATGCATCAATGCCGGCACCTAGTCCACACTTCAAAACAATTTTGGAACTCGTTTCCTGGAATGACCATCAGAGGTGCTGTCATACAAGGTCTGACAATGAAGTTTGCAAACTTTCCAGCATGTGCTTACTTTGCAGCACAGCACAAACAACTTGGTACAATTTTATAACCTTGGTATGTCAGTGGCTCAGAGCCACATTCATGTAAACATGTGGCAGTGTCTTGCTGAATAGTGTTCATTATTGTTTTGTGTGTTATTGTGTTCCTCACAGCAACAGTTCTGATGGTCATTCCAGAAAGAGTTCCAAAATTGCTTTGAAGGATGGACTGTGCACTGGCATTGGTGCATAGTTTCTCAAGGGGAGAACTTCAAAGGTGATCTCAGTAATATTCAGCAGTGAGGTATTTAGCATTTCTTCTAGAATGAGTTCGTGAACTTAACTGTAAGAGCTCTCCAGTTTTACAGATTGCCAGAGTCAGTGAACACCAGAAACTGGGATTCAAACTCAGGTCTGCTTGACACTAAAGTTCTGAACTCTTAAATACTCCTGGGAATATGTTAAACAATTTGCCTAAAGTTAACAACTAAGTCTTACAAAGCTAGAGCTGGAATGAAGGCCATCTGACTCCCAAAGTGGTAATCATCCTGCTTTGGTTACCGTAATGATATTTTAAAATACAAAATATTTTAAATATTGTTGTTTTTAGTTGCTAGAGAACTCGGGAAAAAAACCTCACAGTTTCATAAAGATAATGTGCTGGCACATGTTGCCTGGTAAAGCTCTGAGATCTACTGAACCAGCCTCATGCTCTGTGATGTATTTATAAACTTTCCCTAAAGCATCCATAAAGAGGAGTTGAGTACTTTAGAAAATGTATGAGGCTTCCAGGGACTAGAACATCTATGAGAATGGCTGGATACTGATCATGGATAACAAGAAAAAATACCATGTCAGTAAGATTTAAACATTGAAGAAGAAAACTCAACTTAGTAGGGTTTAGTACACAGGGGTCAGTTTTCACTACATCTGCAGATTCATGAGCTCATACACATCCTAAATGCTTTTATAGACAATCGTAGGTAGAGAGGAGGTTTTCTTTTGAAGGAACTGCTTTTCCTTTCTCATGCTTAGAGTCTACATTTATGCTTGTTCTTGACATTAAAACCAGACTATAAAACTTCATTTTAAAAATCTGAAGGAAAGCCTACAGTTTGTCACTCTTATATGAAATATCATGAATGGAAGATCTGAAATTATAAGCATGAAATTATTTTTGCAGTGTTAGGAGAAATTGCCTCTTTTATGGTATATTCATATATCAGTGATTCTCAAAGTATGGCCTTCAAGCCGAAAGCATCACCTGCCATGCAAACTTGTGAAAATGCTCAAGCCCTTCCCTTAGGCATGCTGAATCAGAAACTCAGCAATCTGTGGCTTAATATCCCCTCCAGTTGATTCTGATGAAGCAGTTTTATACTCACTGCTCTGTAAGTACTAACATTTTTTGAAATACTGAATTCCAAAATCTTTAATAGGCAAAAAGATTTAGAAGGGGAAGTTGAATGTTTAATTACTAAATCAAAGATGCATTCCACTATTCAAGTGATCCTTGCATTTTGTCCTCATAAATGTCTTTCAACACCAAGAGTCTATGAGCACTGAGAGAGAACAATCTCTTGATTAAATAGTTGTATGACTACAAATTATTGGCATTACATTCATCTTCAAAGTTTTGATTTTTTTAGTACCTTTTTAAAAAGAGCTATTCTTACAAATATATTCTTAGAAATACATATTATATTCTGTAACATATTCTCTCTGAATATATTACTATTCCACTAAGTATTCTGAAAGGTAAGGAATATACCAAAATGTTAACAATGATTACCAGGAATTATGGATAAATTTTATTTTTGTCTTTATTTTTATATTAATATTTTTTCTTGAAAATATTAAGGTAAGGTTAAATAGGCATATAAGGTTCTATTAAGCTCAATAGAAAAATATCATTCATAACAGCTGTAGCCTGATCTGCTGGTAATAAGTGAAGAAGGGTGGGTTCTTTTATACAAAAGGAATTTTTAATAAACTGGATTGAGCAGGGACATTCTTTCCATTACCTTTGCTTTTTGCCTTCTAACATGTGACAGATGAACTGACTATCTTAGGTGGGAATTAGATGGGAATTATTCTATGGAAGAAGTCCAAATAGATTTATAATGATAAGAGTTTTTTTAATATTGAACTGTTTCCTATTCTAGATAATGAATATGCTTTGGAATCTATAGAGAAATTCTTTTTATACTACGCAGAGTCACCGTATATAATCCCTGTCATGTATGGGCTGCTATTCTCCTTGGTCGATTGGCACTTACATTGCAATAAAAAGGAGTTCATATTATAGCTGTTTACTCTTTATTGCAGCAGCTGAGATCGAAGTTTTTTTTTTGTTATTTTCCTTTGATTTTTAAGATACGTTTTCTTTAACATAGATCTATTGTTTTCACTTTTAAATGCTTTTCATTTAGATTTCACTTAGGTATTTCTTGTGAATTTTATGGGCCTCCATTCTTCTTCTTGTTGTAGTTGTCATTTCTGAAATCAATGAAGCATAGCCTTTGATAGGGTTGGCTTGTACCAATCTAGTGGACTAGAAGAAAGTTTGGCATTATATTTCTCCACGATTTCCTACCCAAACAAAGATTCTGTATATAATGTGGTTACACTAAACTTTTTGAAATTCCAAATATAGTCTTTTGTTCTTATGTTCATTTTTTTCATTTCCCAAATGCTGTGCTATTGTCTTTCCACTGTGTCTGAATAAAGAAAGCACAGAATTAGAGTCAAGAGCCCTGGATTAAGTTCAAGTTCTACAGTTTACTGGGTCTATGAAAAACTGAACTCCACTTTCCTCAGGTGTAAAGTAGAATTAAAATGAATTGCGTCACAGAAGTTATAAAAATGAATAATATACTACTAATAATGCCATGAAATTTTAGAATGATTACTTTTATAGTTTTCTGTCATGGCTCAAGTGCCCTGGTAGCATGAAGTAACTAAATAAGGGAATAGAAAGTGATTCAAAGGAAATGACATTTTCCTTCAGAACAGAACTTAGAATTTATACCACCTCGTCCACAGTACTTTGCTACAGCAGCTCTAGCAAACTAATACAGCCATCATTATTTTTCAACAATATATTTCATGTAAACTCACAGCATTGTTGAGCTAGAGTGCCCAAGCATCATATCTGATGGAAACAAGGATAATCTGACTTCTTCCTTTCCAATTTGGATGCCTTTCATTTCTTTCTCTTATTTGATTGTTGTAGCTAGAACTCTAATACTATGTTGAATGGCAGTGGTGAAAGTGGCCATCCTTGTCCTGTTCCAGATCTTAGATGAAAGGTATTAAATTTTTGCCCATTCAGCCTTGGCACCCGTAGCACAGTGGTTATGGCATCAGTCACATACACCAAGGCTGGCAGGTTCAAACCCAGCTCGGGCCAGCTAAACAACAATGATAACTGCAACAACAGGGAAAAACATATTCCATGTAAATGAAAACCAAAAAAGAGCCGGAATAGCTATACTTCTATTGTATAAAATAGATTGCAAGACAAAAACAATAAAATGAGACAAAGAAGGTCATTAAATAATGATAAAGGGGTCAACTCAGCAAGAAGATATAACAATTCTAAATATATCTATACCCAACACTGGAGCACCCAGATGTACATAGCAAATATTTTCAGAGCTTAAGAGAGAGAGATCCCAATTGTTGGAGACCTCAACACTCTACCTTTAGAAGTGGGCAGATCATTCAGACAGAAAATCAACAAAGAAACGTTGGACTTAATATGCACTACAGACAAAATTGACCTAATAGATATTTACAGAATGCTTCCTTCAACAGCTGCAGAATACACATTCTTCTTCTTAGCTCATGGGGCATTCTCAAAGGTAGACCATATGTTAGGTTACAAAACAAGTCTTAAAAGAAATCAATAATTCTGTTTGTTTTTAAAAGCTGTTATAAAAGTAATTTGGGGGAAATTGGCAACATTTTAGATACATTTTGGCTATTAGGTTATATGGGAGTATTATTATTTTTAATTTTGATGATAAAGTTATGTGGTTATATAAGAGAATGTCTTATTTTGGAGGAAAGTAAGAAGGCATGGTTCACTCTCCTAAAACAGAGACAGAGAGACAAAGAAAGGTACAAAGAGGAGAGACAGAAAGACATATGAATCATTTACTGCAAAATCCTAATAATGATTGAATTTAGATGATCGATATATGGGTATTCCTTGTGCTAGTCTTTCTGTTTTTCTATGTGTTTAAATTTTTTAATCATTCTTTGAACTCACTTTCCTTTTTGTGAGGAAAAATTAAATTTTTTATAATAAAAAATTTTAGAGGAGGCTCCTGTGGCTCATTGAGTAGGGCGCCAGCCCCATATACCGAAGGTGGTGGGTTCAAACCCAGCCTTAGCCAAACTGCAAAAAAACAGAAAAATAGCTGGGCATTGTGGCGGGCGCCTGTAGTCCCAGCTACTCGGAAGGCTGAGGCAAGAGAATCGCCTAAACGCAGGAGTTGGAGGTTGCTGTGAGCTGTGTGATGCCATGGCACTCTACCAAGGGTGATAAAGTGAGACTCTGTCTCTACAAAAACAAACAAACAAAAAAATTTTTAAAGTATGCATAGAAAAATGATTAAGACCAAATATATCAAAAATACTAAACTATTGACAGTAGTTACTATAGCATAATTATAAGGAATTTCTCTTTCAATTTAAAAAATATTATTCTGTAGTCCCAGCTTAAGCCCAAGAGTTTGAGGTTGCTGTGAGCTGTGACATCCACAGCACTCTACTGAGAGTGAAATAGTGAGACTCTGTCTCAACAAAAATAAATAAATAAATAAATAAATAAATAAAGTTCCAGGAAAAAAATATATATATATATTATTCTGTCCAAAATAATGAAGTTTAAAAAAAATTTCAAAGTAACTACAACCACTTAAACTTTTTATTCTGCAGACTTTGAAATGATGTTGACAGCTTACATATTTACCACTAAGTTCAAAGAATCAGTATTTGCTCTAAATTTCTTAATGTGTGTAAATCCTATAGACAGAAATATCTTCACTTTTCAGAAGAGTCTAATTTAAATTCATTAGACCAACACAAAAATTCATACTTAATTCAAGAGAATTAAAAGCGTAAGTTATATTTATGAAAATTATAATATATGGAAACTAGAAAATAAAAGACAAAAGAAACAAAAAATTACTATTGCAATTATTGAAAATATGCTAAATAAGTGGGTGAACAATCTTGGGGTATATGTCTGAATTGGTGCATTTCTCACTAAAGGCTTTACCAAAACAAAAAAAAGTTGCAAAATAAATTTGACTTACAGAAAATATTCTGTAACTTCAATTTTTGTCTTAATCATGATATGTCATTTTTATAATCAGAAAAAGTGAGTCTTGGTCAATAAGTCTTCCCCCCCACAAAAAAAAAGTGAGTAAAGAAATACAGGCATTGGGTAGAATTGTGTTTGAAAAAAGCTGTAAGCCTAACCATTTTAGGCAACTATGATATGGGCTATTGTTACTCTGCTTCTGACATTGTTTAATATATTAATAGTTACCAAAAGGAACTTCAAGAAATATTAAGTCATATTTCAAATAGTATGTCAAAGAAAATAGGGAGTGCTATAAAAACAAGCTAACCCAGACACAAACTGCCCATATAGTTCATTAATAAACACAGATTTTTTTAAATCTTGAAAAAATGCAATCTAATATCTCTGGGAAAATTCCTTTCTGCATAGTTATTCAATAATAGAGAAACTTGGAAAGCAACAAATGACAAGGTGGAACAACAGTGGAGAAAGGAGAAGAGATCTTGGAATGATAATGGAAAACAAATTAGAGATTAATTCCAATGATGTAAGTGAAAAACAGGTCAGTACTGATTTAGACTGGGTATCCAGACAAAAGACTGCCTACCAAGATCCTCTAGTCCTGTGTAATGCTCAAACTGGGGCACTAGAAACCCATGAACAGAAGGTTCAGCAAAGCATGTACATAAGAGCCTTCAGGGATTCATTCATTTAAAAAAATCAAGAAATCATGGATGGAGCTGGAACATATTATTCTTAGCAAAGAGTGGAAGAAAAAGTATCCAATGTACTCAGCCCTACTATGAAGCTAATTATAGCTTTCATATGAAGGCTATAACCCAACTATAGCACAAGAATATGGGGAAAGGAGCCAGGGAGGGAAGGGGTGAGGTTGGGGTGGAGGGAGGGTAACTGGTGGGGCCACACCTACGATGCACCTTAGAAGGGTACAGGCAAACCTTACTAAATGCAGAATACAAATGTCTTCACATAATAACTAAGAAAATGCCATGAAGGCTATGTTAATCAGTTTGATGAAAATAGTTCAGATTATATATGAAACTAGCACATTGTACCCCTTGATTGCACTAATGTACACAGCTATGTTTTAATAATAAAAAATATCAAGAAATTAAATATACATAACCTGCTAAGAGATGACAGAATGAAGAGATAAAGTTACAAGAATATGTAAATGGTATTATTGGTGCTAAAAAGAAAGAGAAAGCTTTTAGCTCAGAGCTAAGACTTAATGGGATTAAATAAATTAAGAAATGAAAAAATTATAGTACAAATTATGTAAGTGGTATCATTGGAACATGTCTTACTTGCCTTCATATGCTACAGTGCATTTTAATAGTCATATTCTCTCTGTCCCAAAGATTCACGTAGATAAATTCTCTTTCCTTGTAGTCGAGGAGTAGCTTGAGCTACATAAATTCCTTAAATCAGTGGTTCTCAGCCTGTGGGTCATGACCCACAGGAACTGTATTAAAGGGCCACGGCATTAGGAAGATTGAGAACCACTGCCTTAAATGATTATATAGCACAGTGGTGCCTATATTTTGCTACACATGAGAATCATCTGGGGAATTTAAAAAATCCCAATGTTCAGGTCATATCCTACATAAATTAAGTCAAATTACCCAAGAGTAGGAGATCATCATGAGATTCCAATCTGGAACAAAGTTTGGGAGCTACTGGCACAGTGAGCAAAAGCAAATGCTGGAGTATATTGAAAGCAGAATTCATACTCACAAAAAATACATGAAGAAAAACCTACCCCATTAGTGCTAATAGCTCAGTTAAATCATATAACTACCATCTAGAAAGAGACAAAAATTTGATACTACAGGCAAAAGAGAGAGAGAGAGCTGAGAAGAATCACTGACCAGGAATAGAAAACTAGGAAATTGCACCACAGGTTCAGTCTGGTGGAGACTGTCACCAGGACTATTAAACCTAAGGACTGATTTCATACTAGCTGAAAATAAATGGAAAGTCTTTTTCTCATCCTATTTTCATGGATAGAAGTCAAGAGTTTATATAATGCAACCATTTGAAACCAATTACATCAAAACTTCCTTCATTCCTAATCAGTGTTGGTTTTATCTTACATTATCAAAACCATTCTTGAATAGTTTTCATTTCCTTTTCACTTTCTGTCTCATAAGAGTGTTTATTAGCATCCCCCACATAATAATTTGGAGGGTTTTTTTAATCACTGTAATTAAAAAAAAAAACATGCAAAATGATCTAGGTGTTTCACCTGAAAAGTATGTTAAGTTTATTTCACTTGGAAAACCTGTAATAAATTGTATTGCGTTTGGGTTTTGAAACCAAATTTATAATTTATATGCATATATTTGAGAGGCCAAAGATTATCTCCTCTCCCTCTTAAATATTTTCCCTCATCAAAGATACCCTAATTGGGGAGAAGCAATATGGAATTAGAAATGGCTCCTTACTAGCAACTCCCAGCGAGAAGGAGACGTAGAACTCTAGCCACTTCTGGCAGAGGACCATACAGAGAGACATCACTTCAAAGGCACAGGAAAACAGTGTGGGCTTCAGGAGCAGACGAGGAAGTCTGACTCAGTTGAGGAGAGCTAGCACAGAAGGTAAGTGTTTGGGTACAAGCAGGAGTCAGTTGAGCAGCCCTAATGTGGTCTGGAGACAGGAAAGGGCCATTCTTCAGGTTATTGATTTTGGACTAAACAACTCCAGAAAGCAGTTTGTTTGTTTGTTTGTTTGTTTGTTTGTTTGTTTATTCATTCATTCATTTTCTGAGACAAAGTCTCACTATTGTCGCCCTCAGTAGAGAGCTGTGGTGTCACAGCTCACAGCAACCTCAAACTCTTGGGCTTAAGCAAGTCTCTCATCTCAGCCTCCCAAGTAGCTGAGTCTACAGGCACTCACCATAACACTCAGCTATTTTTTGGTTGTAGTTGTCATTGTTGTTTAGCAGGTCTGGGCCAGGTTCCAACTGCCAGCCCTGGAGTATGTCACTGGCACCCTCACCACTGAGCTATGGGCACCGAGCCTCCAGCAAGCAGTTTAAACTGCTTAAACAAGTGAGGGGACTCAAACAGTGTCCAGTGACTGAGATTGAATACCAGGCATGGTATTGAATACCATTTGAGTTCTTTGGTATTGAATACCAGGCATGGATCTCCCTTATGCTTGGCTGCTCACTGGGCTGCCATTGTGGGAAGGCAATACAGGAAAAACTAGTGCATGGAAGGCACTGGCCACTTACTGAGCACAGTCAACCATCCTTGGGGTGAGATGAACAGACCCTGCAACCCAGGGAAGGTCACATTGTCATGGGATACTGTTTGATGTGTCTCCTAAAGAAGCTGGCAAGAGCTTTAGAACTTAAATCACACAGGGACTGAATGCTGACAAAGCAACCAGGCCCTGACTGAGAGCAAAGAAGTCAGGAGGACAGAACCCAATCTCCTCTACAACTATAAAGTGGCTTCCAGCTTCCATTTTATGTATAGCAAAAGTATCATGTATGTTCTCTCTTTCTTAAGGCCACAGCACCACCTGGTGTCTAGGCAATATCCATATATATTGCTCCTTTCACAAGTTTTTTTCTTAGTATTTTTTTCTCTTTTTGTTGTTGTTGTTCTTGTTTTGGGGGGAAGGGGATTGGTCTGAATGTATTTTTATTTTTTCATTTTTACTTTCTTCAATAGCAAGGGCTCCTCTATTTTGTTACAGTTTTTTAGCCCTTTTTATTCTTTTCTCCTTTTTTACTTCTCTCTTTTTTTCTCTTTGGTAGATATTTTTCTACTTTTCTAATCTTTCCCACATAAATTTCTCATACAACAGCTAAGAGACCCTCTTTTGTTCTTTATCTTTTATAAATGTATTTTTAATTTTATTTATTTTTAATTTAATTTTTTAAAATTTTTATTCCATTTTTCTGAGTGCTGCAGGGTCATGGTATTGCTCTGCCTGGGGGAGTCATAGCATTGGTCTTATTTTCTTCCATTTCTCTAAGGAAGACAGATGAATAGCTAACAAACATGAAAAAATTCTCAATGTCCCTAATCATCAGAGAAATGCAAATCAAAGTATTTCTGAGATATCACTTAACCCCAGTAAGATTAGCCCACATCACAAAGTCCCAGAGTTGCAGATGCTGGCATGGATATGGAGAGAGGAGAATACTTTTACAATGTTGGTGGAATTGCAAACTAATATAGCCTATTTAGAAAGAAGTATGGAGAATCATCAAAGAACTCAAATTAGACCTTGCATTCGACCCTGCAATCCCACTACTAAGCATCTCCCCAGAAGAAAAAAAAAATCATCTTATCATAAAGAGATTTGCACTGGATTGTTTATCACAGTTCAATTTACAATCACCAAGATGTGGAAACAAACTAAATACCCATCAATTCAAGAATGGATTAACAAACTACTTTAGATGTATACCATGGAATACTATTCAGCCATAAAAAAAGATAGAGACTTGGCTCGGAGCATGTAGATCAGCAGCTAGGGTGCCAGCTACATACACCAGAGCTGGTGGGTTCAAATCCAGCCCAGGCCTGCCAAACAACAGTGACAACTACAACCAAAAAAACAAAACAAAACAAAACCCAAAAAACCACGCATTGTGGCGGGCACCTGTAGTCCCAGCTACTTGGGAGGCTGAGGCAAAAGAATGACATCAGCCCAAGAGTTTGAGGTTGCAGTGAGGTGTGACAACACAGCACTCTACCCAGGGTGACAAAGTGAGACTCTGTCTCCAAAAAAAAAAAAAAAAAAAAAATATATATATATATATATATATATATATAGAGAGAGAGAGAGAGAGAGAGAGATGGAGTTAAAGCACATTCTTCTTAGTAAAGTAGTACAAGAATGGAAAAGCAAATATCCAATGTACTCAATACTAATATGAAGCCAGTAGGCAATATAACAAATGCTCACATAAGAGAAAAACTCATTTCAATTCAAGTTTGGGAGAGGGGCAATGAGAGAGGGGGGAATAGGGGAGACTGGGGTACTCTTACTTAATGGACACAATGTAGGGGTATATGGCACCCCTTTTGGGTGTGGGACACAACTATAGAAGGGACTCTACCTAACAAATTCAAGTATCATGACCTGGTTGTACACTGGTTGTTACTGGTTGTACAGTAACCTGAAATTTAAAAGAAAACAATGAGTTAATGTATCCTTCCCCATTGTTCACTAGTCTGTCTCTAATCCCTCTTCATCCTTGTGCCCTTCATGATCCCTACCCTTCAGTGAGAAGGAATTTCCCAGACCATAGTGGGAAAACAGTGACCTAGCTGGAATAGGAATAGTCAGTGTCTCTCACAAATGACCAAGCCTCATCTATATGAGGGAAGTGAAGGGCAGATATTAGGGCTCCTGGTAACCAGCAGGTCCCACATGGGGCAGCATACCCACTAAACAAATTGGGGAAGAAGCTTCTTTTCCAGAACTGTTCTGCTTTTGTGGTTGCCAATCACCCAGAGCTTAGTCTTACACATTTACCCATAGCCCTTTCTAAGCCTTTTCTTTTTTACTTTTTATTTATTTATTTATTTATTTATTTATTTATTTATTTATTTATTTTGAGACAGAGTCTCACTATATTGCCCTTGGTAGAGTGCCATAGTTTCACAGCTCATAGTAACCTCAAACTCTTGGGCTTAAGCAATTCCTATGCCTCAGCCTCCCACGTAGCTGGGAATACAGGCACTCACCACAATGCCCAACTAAGCCTTTTCATTTGAAAGCCACATCACATCTACTATCACTTCCAAATAATTTCTACTGATATTTATTCATTCCAGCCATTAATTCCACTGGCACTTGGTTCTGATTTTTGCTCCAGACCCATAGTCAGCAATTTTAGCCTCTGACAATGAATGATTTGACTCCTTAATCTCAGCCCATTATGCTCCTTGACTTCTCTGGATTTCATAGTTTCCCACCTCTAGCTGTTTAAAATTCACACTTGCAAGAAAAAACACAAACAGAAATAATAAAGGTCAATATGTACATATAGAAAAATGGACATGCACACAGAAATCTGTGAAGGCTATACATTTAACTGCCAGTGTTATTTACTTTTGTCAAATTGTATTGAATTGGAGGGGGGAAGATTTATAACAAGAATGTATTTAAGAATTACCTAAATGAATAAAAATAATTCCCAGAGCCTTTAGAACAGTTTCACAGGATTGTCACATAATTTAGATAACAGATGAACTATACTCTCACATTTAAATAGATAAATACTTTAGCCAAAATATCTCATTTCATCCCAGTAAGACTTGTCCTAGCACCTTTCTAACCACTTACTTCCTTAATCAACATTACAGCGTCTGTGACTTAACAGAGCTATATGCAGTGCACATAGAAATTGAGGAGTCATCAGCCTATTGGTGGTGAATGAAGCAACCGAACTAGTCAAGATCACAGTGGAAATATTTGTAAACAAGAAGAAAATTTACACAAGGTCAGAACTTGGGAGAACATTAACTTGCAAGGAGAAACAGAGACACACCTCACAGACAGAAGCAGGTGTCTCTGCCACTGGTATCACTGTCTGTTAGCCCATTCTTCTCTTCCCTTGGTTATGGTGATATCAGGTCATCCTGTTTCCCTTTGCCTGTGTCCCTCCAGGTGTACCTAGGGCTAAAAAGTATAAGATCATTGGTGCTATAGATTGAATATGTCTCCTAAAATTCATTTGTTAAAGATCTAGTCCCCAATACAATATTTACAGGTGGGATCTTTGGGAGGTAATTAATTAGGTCATGAGAGTAGAGCCCTCATGAAGAGCCATGAAAGACAATCCCTTCTCTTTCTTCTCTTCCTCTTTCTCTCCCTTATTCCTTCCCTTCCTTTTCTCTATAGATGACAAGCCAGGAAGTGGGCCTTCACCAAGAACTCTACCATTTAGCCCACAGTAGTGACCAATGAGGTTTCTACCATTATAATTTTGCTTTTTATAGAATTTCATATAAAGGGAATCTTTTATGTCTAGCTTCTTTCACTTAACACGCTTACAATTTGTTGTCTATATTAATAGTTTCTTTTCATTCCTACAAATATAGCACAATTTTTTATATATTTACAAGTTGACATATTTGGACTGTTTCTAATCATTCTTGACTTTTAATAGAGATAGAATTGCAGCAATAACATAGTAAAGACAGCAGGTAAATGCCTGCTCCAATCTACTCTCATTGCCCCCCAATTTGATCTATAGATTTAATGCAATTCTAATACTGTCCTATTAAGATCCTTTTTGCAGAAATGCATATATTTTACTATAAAGCTACTATAATCAGGACAGTGTAATATTAACTAAAGAGAAACACACAGATAAATGAAACAGAATGGAGAATCCAGAAATAGATACACATCTAATATGATCAATTGATTTTCATCACAGATACCAAGACAATTAAGTAGGAAATGATAGCCTTTTCAAAAATGGTGCCATAGGCCAGGCACAGTGGCTCTTGCCTGTAATCCCAGCACTTTGGGAGGCTGAGGTGGGAGGATCACTGAAGGCTAGGAGTTCAAGACCAGAATGGGCAACATAGTGAGACCCCCATCTCTACAAAACAATTAAACCAAAATTGTCTATGCGTGGTTGCATGCACCTACATGCCTAGCTACTCAGGAGGCTGAGGCAGGAGGACAACTTGAGCCCAGGAGTTTGAGGTTGCAGTGCAGTGAGGAATGATCATACCACTGCACTCCAGCCTGGGCAACAGAGAAAGTTCTTATCCCTGCCCCCAAAAAATAAATCTGTAAAAATTGTATATCCATATGTAAAAATAAAAATGAATTTCAACTCTTCATATCAAATACAAAAATTAATTTCAAAATGAATCATAGACCTAAATATAAAAGCTAAAACTAAAAAGTATCCAGCAGAAAACATAAATGAAAATCTTAGTGACATTGAGTTAGACAAAGATTTTTTTTTTTAATAGAACACAAAAACACAATTTCTAAAAGATGAAGTTGGCTCAGCACATGTAGCACAGGGGTTACGGCGCCAGCCACACACACCAAGGCTGGCAGGTTCAAAACCAGGCTGAGCCAGTTGAACAATTACAACGGCAGCAAAAAATAGCTGGGTGTTGTGGCAGGTGCCTATAGTCCCAGCTACTTGGGAAGCTGATACAAGAAAATCGCTTAACCCCCAGAATTTGAGGTTGCTATGATCTGTGATGCCACAGCACTCTAACAAGGATGACATAGTGAGATTCTATCTCAAAAAAAAAAGATAAAAGTTGATGAATTAGATTTTGTCAAAATTTAAAACTTTAAAGAGGAAAAGTAAAATGTAAGTCAGACTTGAGAAAAATGTTCATAATACTGACACATCATAAAGGAGTCTGTCTAGAACAAAAATAACTCTTATAGCTCAACAAAAAGGAGATGAACAACCTGATTTTTAAAATGAGCAATGGATCCAAGTGGCAAGTTCATAAAAACACATATACAAGTTAAAAATAAATATGGTCCATTTCCTTAAGTGGGCCTAATTTTCACAGACTGGACATCTACCACATGTACTAGGCTTAGTTCCTCATGTTGACCACCTCTGTATATTGACCAATTTGTTACAGTCCTTTGGGTGGTCAACTTGCAGAGGTTCTACTGTACATGAAAAGATGCTCAATATCATTACATCCTTGAAAAACCATTAGATACTAATACAAAATCCTTAGAATGGCTGAAGTTAAATATTTTTTTTTATTAAATCATAGCTGTGGACATTAATGCAATCAGGGTACAACATGCTGGTTTCATATACAATCTGGAATACTTTCATCAAACTGGTTAACATAGCCTTCACGGCATTTTCTTAGTTATTGTGTTAAGACATTTATATTCTGCATTTAGTAAGTTTCACCTGTACCCTTCTAAGATCACACCTATGATGAAGTTAAATATTGACAGTCATCGAGGGTATGGAAAAACTGAAACTTTCATACTTTTCTGTTGAGAATGCAAATTGGTTTAACTACTACAGAAAACAATTTGGAAGTTTCTTATAAAGTTAAATATGCCCTTACCGTATGAACTAGCACTTCCACTCAGAGGTATTTACCCAAGAGAAATGATTTACAAAAAGATTTATATAAAATCTTTGTAATTTTTGTATAAAATTACAAATTATTTACACAAAGATTTATATAAAATGTTCATAGAAGATATATTCATAATAGCCAAAAACTGGAAACAAACCAAATATGGGTATTTATCAACTGGTGAATGGATAAAGAAATTGTGGTATATTTGTAGGATAATACCCAGCAATAAAAAGAAACAAACTGCTGATCTAGGCAACAAATTGCAAAAGCATTAAGCTAAGTGAAAGAAGCTAGATAAAAAAAAGGTTCCCTCTACAGGCAATTGTATAAAAAACAAAACTATAATGGTAGAAATCTCATTGGTCACCACCATGGGCCAAATGGTGGGACATGGAGATGTGGGAACTTCTTCAAATGACATAATTATTTTACATCTTGATTGTGATGGCTGTTATATGATTGTATACATTTTTCAAAACATATGGAATTGTCACTTAAAATAAGTAGATTTCATTATATATAAATTATACCTCAATAAAGCTGATTGAAGACA